>BGPR01004697.1:84995-106803 GCA_013235015.1 Araneus ventricosus | reverse complement strand
TGTGATTTGTAAAGTATAATTTTTTTAAATAAAATTCTGATTTATATACAGGTTTTTATTTTCATTCTGAACTTTAATGGATAATAATGAGACTCTTATTTATTTTCCAAGCTGTATGATATATTTGAATTAGATCTATAATTTTATTTTTTAAGAAAAACAGTAAAGTGTAAGTTTTATGTTAGTTAAATTTCCTTTATATTTGGTATGAAAAGGTCCAAAAATGTTTTTGAATATCACACCGATAACGTCCAAGACATTTATAAATTGTGAAAAAGCACCTGATTAATTTCGAATAGATGTTAAATTTTTCTCCTTATGCTTTGATTTTGCGAAGTTTGCAAAAAATTGTCTGTAGAAAAAAAAAATTCAATAACACTTTACTTCGTAGCTAGCGCATTTTCGTAAAATTGATAGAGAAAAAGTTGGATCGTTTTTACTTTCTAGTACACGAAGTATACAAAGAGAAAGTATTATAATCGTCGATCGTAAATTTTTCAACACAAGATTTTGATTAATCTCCACGTTTTAGACCTCCCTGAGTCCGAAGAACACAATTTTGGAATTTTGTTTGTGAACACGGTAACTCATAACGGTTAAAGCTAGAAAGGCGAAATCTGGTGTATGGACTTTATACAAAATTAGTATATATCAATCAATTTTTGGATAAAGTCCGTAAACGGGAAATTTGTCTGTTAGGGTTCATATGAACACGATAACTCAAAACTCAATAGCTAGATAGATAAAATTTGGTACACAGTTTCAAAAATTAGGAATGTAAGCCCGTATTAAGTTTGGGACGAAATCCCTTGAAACGTTGACTGTCGGTCGGTTTCTGTAATCGCATGCTTGTGAACACTATAATTCCCAAACACAACGACTTAGATAAATGAAATTTGGTATGTGGTCTTTTAACCTTAATTGCCCAATTTTCGTTTCAATCGGGTAAAAAAACTCTAATGCCCCTGAAACTCAAAATGCCATTACTTTTCGATAAAAAAAATTATAAATAAAGAATTAAATTTAATTTTGAAAAATTCGCGACTGGAGGCTCTTCCTGGACTATAGCATCAAAGTTTCAAATTTCAGGTGAATTAAATTTCCGTTTATTATAATATAAGATAATCTCTTGCGTACTAAATAAAGGTTATATGAATAAGCTATTTCTTCCGACATTTAGTGCATTGGTTTTCTAAATGCAATCTTTAGTTTGAGGATTATTAATTCGCCCTCTTAAAAAGCATATATAACTAGTTTCAGTACAAAAGGCTTGAAGTATATTGCTTTATTTAAAACATTATTCAGGGGTTAAGAAGGTTATTTATAATCCTTCATGTGTATTAATTATTACTTGCTATTTTGGAATATAGATTATTATGTGACTATCTATATAATAAATGTTTATGTGCATACAAAACGGATTACGCCAGTTAAGCTCCGTTTCTATTTGTGATCGGCTCGTTTTTTTTTACTTTTTGCTGAATACTAAATCAAGAAACAATATGAAAAGTTTTATAGTGCCATCAGAGATTAGTAAAATATATATAAATGGCATTGTACTTAAACCTTAAAATTAAGGAAATAATTTTTACATTCGTAGACTAATATGCTGACGTGTAGACTGAAAATAAATTGAAATCAAGAATATAAAAAAGACAACTAATAATATGAAGTACAGCCAATATTTAAAATACAACTATTAATAAACATCAAATAAATTGAAGTCACAGAGACATCTAAAGAATATCAACTTTCATGCAACTTCAATGATGTTCATATTTTTAGAAACTCACGACATGAAAAATAAGTAATATAGCCTTCAATTTTTTGGCCCAACGGTCTGGCATTTGTCTAGTCTAACGGTGTTTATTTTTGTCATGGACACGGGCAATATGCAGAAAGAGGGTTCTCGAAGACATAAAGTGTAATTTTGTCACACGACAGGTGTTATCTCCGAAAGCAGTAAAACCTAGTTTGAATAGGTTAAAAGCTGAATAGAGCGGATTCTTGCGGTTAGTGGGCCCCTCTAAGGGGGTTGCAGACTGTCCACAGCTCAGAGGGGGGAAGAGACTTGATCTGCTGCGCTTTTGGGAAAATCTTCTGTTGGGAGGAAGACACTTTCAAAATAGATAAAGGCTCTACAGCCGCTCGCTTTTCGAATCGCTTTAGAAAGAAGACCAAACCACTCAGAGGGTTAAGAAAACATGAAAATTTGGCTATGCGTAGACATTTAGTTCAAAACCCTTAATATAAAAACATTCAAACGCAGAGTTGAAAAAAAATTATTCCTTTTAGCGTTAATTTCAGTTTGCATAAAATTTATATTTTTAAATCTAATCTTACAATATCTTATCAAACGACAAACTGGCATTTGAAGTACAAATGCGCTCCGAATTAGTAACTTAACCAAATTAAATAACAATTGCAAAAACGAAAACACTTACTTTCGTTTTGCTTTCTAATTATAGATTTTAAGTGTCATTTTAATTTCACAACCATTATAATTCAGGTCTCTTTGATGTTAGACATTTTGATTAAGGAAAATTTCACCATGCGTAGCTATTTTGTTCAAAATTTTTAATATTAAAATGTTCTATCTCAAAAGCAAGCACAGAAAAAGTTCGTTCTTTTTGGCATTAATTTAAATTTTTATATAAAATTCACATTTTTTAACTTCATCAAACAACAATGGGTAATTTTAAATAAATATGTATTACGAATTAGTAACGTAACCAAGATGACTAACAATTGAAAACTTATTACATAAAGCTAATGTTGTAAAAAATTGTTGTCAAGAATAAAAAAACTAAAATTGTTTAAAAAATATATAATATTTGTATTCTTTATATTTTATAACTTATATTTTCATTTTTCCATGGAATTTCGCGGGGCCCAGCGAATAGCACATTAACCCGTGCCAACTAGAATAGCGAATCTCTTTGAATTCTTCGATAAGCCGACAGTTTTTGGCTCACCGCCAGCAGCACCCTGACCGTTCGCGGGGAATAAAATAACCCGTCTACACTTGCGAGCATCTGTTCACAAACGATTCTATTCGGCGTCTGCTCGCAAGTGTATACGCACTTTAAGCAACATACCCGATTTTGGCTTTTAAAATTCTTGAGAATAAGACTGAAGCTCTAATAGCCAATTAGATCTTCACTCTTATTTTCATCAGTATTATTCAGTATGTATCCAGTTGTTGCCAATAGGATACATACTGAAAATCTTATTAAATCAATTTACGTAGATTCCAACTTTAGTGCTGATAAAAAAATGAAAATAAATTGATGATTTTCACTTGAGGCTGCAACTTTTTAGCTTTGTTTATACGCTTTAGAATACCATATTTTATTCTATAATTTTGAAGAAAATTCGTTGTCTATATTATTAGTTCTTAAAAATCATCTGTGTTTGATATTATAGAATTTATCAAGGAGATTTATTTTTCAATTAAAGCTCAGTTTTATCGATGGGTTACTTACTTAAAACAAAATAGGTTTTTTTAAAGTATTTTACCATATTTTATTCAAGAAATGAAAGTCAAAAAACATTTTAAAATCATTTTTTTAAAAAATCGGCCTTTAAGGGTTCAGAACTTTTTTTAATTTTTAATTTTTTTATTTTGTAGTTAAAATTGTAATAACTTGCCACAGACGTATATTGTATTGCCCAGCGCGAGGGAGACCGAAAAAATTATATGCAACTCCTAAAGAAGAAACAAACGAAGAGAATTCGCAGAATTCAGTTGATTCCACTGATAGCGCAATTTTTCGCAATGAAAGAGATAGCTATGGAAAGTGCATTAAAAGGCGAATCCTCACAGGATTGTTTAAAAGCCTTAGCTTCTGAAGTGAAATCTATTTTAAAACATGGCACCTTTGACTTAGTTAAGAGGACGGAAAACATAGAATTAATTGGGAGTAGATTTATATTAAGAAATAAATGTGGGTCTGATGGAAAATTAAAATTAAAAAAGGCTATATTGGTAGCACAAGGATTTGGTCAAATACCCGAAGTAAATTATTGTAAAATCAAACATTTTCACCTGTAGCGAGATTGAGTTCGATCAGGATGCTATCTTCTTTTGCTGCCAAATTTAAAGCAAAAATATATGAATTCGATATTACTACTGTTTATCTTAATGGTATCTTAGAAGATGATGTCTATATGAATATTCCAAAATATTTTGACCTGGCACTTGAGACTCTAATTGAAAGTGAAAATGATGAAGACTTATGCAAAAGATCAAAGCAAATACTTGTAAACATTAAAACGAATAACATGGTTTGTAAACTAAAAAATCTCTTTATGGACTCAAACAAAGTGGCCGTTGTTGATTTTCTAGATTAAATGAAATTTTGCGTGATTTTGGATTAAATAATACTAAGAGTGATCCATGTGTATTTCATATGAAAAATAATAATAAGTTAACAATTTTTAACTGTTTATGTGGATGATATTTTGATGTTTAGTGAAGATACTAAAATGGTTCATTTGTTACATAGTCATTTGTCAAAACATCTTAACGTAAAGTATGATGGAATTGCTAGAAATTGTTTGGGAATTGAGTTTAATCAAACCAATAGTAAGATAACTGTCACAATCTAACTATATTAAAGAATTGTTAGAAAGATACAGCATGTTAGAATGTAATACAGTGGCTACACCCATGGCATTAGGTATCAAACTGTAACTGGAAGTTTATCACCAGATGATAAACTTCCATATCGAAAATTAATTGGTAGCCTAAATTATTTAGCTGTTTGTACTCGTCCTGATATTGCTTATTCTATCAGTAAACTGAGTCAATACTTAACATGCTACGACAAATCACATTGGTTAGCAGCTAATAGAGTACTACGATACTTAAACAAAACTATTAATTATGGACTAGTCTTTGAGTTAGATGATAAAGTTGTGTATAGATATTCTGACTCAGACTGGGGTAATTCCCAAGAAGACCGAAAGTCTTACTCTGGTTATTGCTTTATGTTAAGCTACAGTGTCATATCATGGGAATCCAGGAAACATCAAGACAGTAAGTAATACGAGCACATCATAGTTCCGTTACGGAGCTTCGTGATCTGGTGAGAAGTTAGACTCGCAGCCGCCCGCTACACGTACTTAAGAGTCATGTGAGCATTGGCTGCATCCGGGTATTAACAACCCCTCTCAAAGCGATCGTGTACACGAATATCTTGTGTTGTTTTAATGTGTATTTTTAATAATACTGTTAAAAATTGGATCCGAAGCTCAGTTGTGATGTGCTCGTATTACTGTTTTGATATTTTTGTCCTGTGTCTGTGTTGAATAAATGTTTGTTTGATAATCCCTGGTCTTATTCTTCCACCTGCGCCTCTCCCACTCATTTAACCTAACAAAAGCCTCATTTCAAAAAGGGCAGACTTTGACGGATATGATTTTTCCTATTAAAATATATAAGAACTAAAAGAAAATAACTTTATATTTACTTTGTTTATTTTTCGCATTTCTTTCAGAGGCTGTACTACAAATTAAATAAGCTGGAACTTTTGCGCCAGCCTGCAAATGGCGCTAATTCCCTTTAAATCACACGATTACTGATATTTCATAGCAAACAATGTTAAACAAAAAGTGAATTTTAAATGATAATACACCTGCAATTAGCCTACTAAGACAACACTGTCTCAAATGCCTAATCTCGAAAAATAAAAATATGTTTAAAATGCAAATTCAACAACTAAGTAGAAGTTACATGCAATTAAGAGCGTAGTATTCTCACCAAATGACTCAGTGGCCCTGTTCCATTATTTCGCTTCCATATTTCCAAATAATCAAAGCAGTGAGTATCGTACGGAGACGGCAAAAGTTCTTGCGTTTGCTGAAATAAAAAAATAATAATAATAAAAAAAAACGTCAGTTAGTACAAATTTCGATTCCAGCAGGATTGCCAAAGGGTATTGGGACACGTTAGTTAGTAGAGAGAAGTTATCTAGCAGGGTAGCTAAAAGTCATTGGGACGCGTTAGACACTGAAAAACGTTTTGAAATTGTCTGAAATGAGATGCCACACTCATCTAGTGATGAAAATCAGTAGATTTTGGTATACTCTTAGACTTACATTTAGATTCTACTAAGGTTGATTTCTCGACAATACTGTGTTAAATTGAAATCCCTGACTTCGGATCCACACAGCGCTGTAAAAATAGACTTACAATAAATTTAACAAATCCATTGAAACAATACTAGTTATTTTTCTTCATTAGAAAATATTTTCTTGTATATTTTTCGATCAAAATGATAAGTTGGTTATTACTAATATAATAGCCCAGATCTATCGGTAACGCTCTGACGTCACCAACAATAAAACTCGCGAAATAGCACTGCGAGACGTTAAACAGTATTATTTCATTGTTAGAGAACCTAAATTTCAGTAATTTGAAATTTAAAAGAGTAACTGTCGTTCTAATTTGAAATTTAATAGCTCTAAAATAATGAAATAAAATTTTCTATCCATTGATATTTAATTTATCTCGCTATGATCAATAGTTCCCGAGAAATTTTAAATTATATTAATCATTTATTTCAAATTAATTTCCGTTTTTTAATAGAAAGTAGTAAATTACGTCATTGGTATATTATGCGTGTGATGTAGTTTGGACGCCACGATGCATCTAATTGTTTAATACAATCTTGATGATATAATTTGATAATATTTTTTTGGCAACGTTAAAATTTACACAAAGACATCTGAAGTACAAGGAAAATTGTTAAACAACGAAATGTTTACTAAGAGGTTTTTTGAATAAATAAATATGTAAATAAAAAAATATTTCCTATCATAATACATTTGTTTTCAATCAATGTTAAACATTTCTCTCGCATATATATCTATTTAAACACGTCAGATTTGATTGGAAGTCTCTCGAATGAAGAGGCAATTTGCACCCGTCATACCAAAATGGGTGATTTTCCAGTTGTATATGATAACCGATTACTCACATTGACACCAAAATTGGGCACGGATCTACAATTAATGTTAGCAGGCTTCATACCAATTTTTACTTTCTCGTATACAAGGAGAAAGTATTGTAATCGTCAAAAAAATTCGAACTCGAGATTTTGACGAATCTCCACGCTTTGGACCTTCCTGAGAACGAAAAACATAATTTTGGAATTATGTGTGTGTGTCTGTCCGTCTATAAACACGATAACTCGAAAACTATTAGAGCTACGGGGATGAAATTTGGTATGTGATCTTTACACATAATTTGTAGGTTTCTATCAAATTTCGGACAAAATCCATCTACGGGAAGTCTGTCTATCCGCGTTCATGTGAACACTATAACTCAAAAACTTGAATAAATAGATGGATAAAATTTGGTACACAGATTTATCATCATGAATGTAGGTTCGTATAAAATTTTGGGCCAAATCCGTCAAAGGGTTGACTGTCTGTCGGTCTGTATAAACGCATACTTGTAAAAATTATATCTCCTAAACCCATTGGCTTAGATAAATAAAAATTGGTATGACGTTTGCTAATATTAATTATAGATCTGTGCTCAAATCTCGTTTCAATCCGTTGATAAAAGGGGGTCCAAATTGCATATTTGGTTCAAAATGCACATTGCGACTGTTTGTTGACGAGCGTTTCGCTTATTTTACTCAAGTTAACATAGTTGGCATTTGACCTTGGCAAAGGAAATTGTAGCTTCGGACGCACTTCGGAAATCATGGCAACCCCCTGAACCCGAAAGTTCGTTCTGGACATTCTCCAAATGGAAGGTATGGTGAAATCTTGCTTGATAAATGTAGTAAGATTTCGTTCTCAAAAACTTTAAATAAAGTTTTGTACTTCAGCGCGAGTAAAAATTGAGAACTTACGCATTTTTTTGTTATCATTTTCCTTTTACACAGAATCATAAAAATGGGCGCAGATCATTTAAAAATTATAATGACTCAAAGTTTAGGAAGCAAACGGGACAAATAGTACACGGCACGTATGGAAACCCTAGTTAGAGGGAAAATGACACCTTTCTGGGAAGTATACGAGAAAGTTTAGGGAAGACCACTCCCGCTAGTTTTTTTTTATCAAAGCAGTAGGGATTACGAGCTGTAATGTTTAGAAGTATACCATTATATAGACCGATAGACAGTCAACACTTCGACGGATTTGACCCAAAATTTGATACGGACCTACATTCCTGATGATAAAACTGTGTATCAAATTTTATCCATCTATTTATTCAAGTTTTTGAGTTATAGTGTTCACATGAACGCGGACAGACAGACTTCCCGTAGACGGAGTTTGTCCAAAATTTGTCAGAATCCTATATATTATGTGCCAAGATCACATACCAAATTTTATTTCCGTAGCTCTAATAGTTTTCGAGTTATCATGCTCACATACAGACACACAGACAGACATAATTCTAAAATTGTGTTTTTCGGACTCAAGGAGGTCTAAAACGTGGAGATTCTCAAAATCACGAGTTCGAATTTTTTGACGATTGCAATACTTTCTCTTCGTATACAAGAAAGTAAAAAAGGTAGCCACCCAGTATTATTTTGCCATCGCTCATCGCGTATTGAAAAAAATATACCAATTTTTCAGGAAATAAGGTCTAGTAAAATGTTTCATGATTAAAATTTTCATAAGGAGTCATATACATATTTATAATAGCACTAACTTCAAAATTTCCAATAGAAACACACACTTTTCTTCAAAAATTTCAAAACTGCATAAAAATTTATGCTGGAATACCAAGTTTCATTATCCCAGCATTTTTTGTTTCGCAGTTATAAAAAAATGAAATTTGAGTTTCTAATGTTAAAGTAAAATTTTGAATTTTTATTGATATCTTGAGAAATAATATAACTATTGACCTTATTTTTATGTTGTAGTATGAATTATTCTGCACAGTTTACACTTTTACTTTTTATTTTGAAATTATTTTGAGCACATGAAATATTTTACCAAAATTTATGTTAAAAAATTTTTTGAATATCAACACTTAAAAATTTTAACAATAATCCAAACAGATGGCCATTTGATAAGCCTATGCAAAATTTCAGAATATTCGTACGAGAAGTTTTGAAGTTACATTAAATTTTCCATTTTCGCTGTGGAACGATGCACTTAAGGGGGTGTCATATATTTCGAAAACCTTTTCATTATTAAATATAATCATTTTATAAAATTTAAATATATAAACATTTAACTATTTATAAATAAAAGTTAAAATTTTATAAATTATAGTGCTGTAATATTACACTATTTATTGTTTTACGCATCAAGTTTTACCGATTGTAAAATATAGTTCATTGCTTTGAAAATGACATTTAAAGTGCAAAATAATTTAAAATGCTACTACCGACATTTAAACGCATGCAGAGAACTTCTTTATCTAAATGTGGAGACGACCCCTTTTCTATTTAGAACACAAAATGTCGAATATCTTCCGATATATTCATAGCATATTAATCAAAATTTTTTGGGGGTTATTTTTTCACGAGAAATTTATTTATGACATCAAAAATGGGTATTGCAATTGAAAATTTTGAAGTTATTGCAAGTTTATATATTTAGATGACCCCTTATGAAATTTGTAACCATAGAATCTTTCAGTATACGTTATTTGCTGAAGATCAGTAACTTTTTATTAATGCCCAATGAACGATGTCAGAATAATGTTGGGTGGCTTCTTTTCTACCGCGACTGTACGTTCCAGATTACTCAAGCTTCTTCTTCTTGATTACGGGACTCTGTGTTTATTATGTATCTGTGTATTTTTAATTCATAAGTGTTTTACTTGTTATTCATGGTATCTGTAATGCTTTATTTTTAATTCAAAGTTGTGGGTGCTTTTGTGTAACTTCTTATTTGTATTCTTAGTTTTTAGAATGTTTTATTTTTAATTCTTAGTTATGGTTGTATTTATATATCTTCTTATTTGTCTTATTATTGTCTAGTAATGTATTAATGTTATTCTTCAAGTATCATTATGTCTATAATGCAAAAATACAAAAAAAACATAAAAAAATGAAAAATTATTTATTGTTTCTGTTCGTGGGATCTCCTTAGTGATTATTTTATGTAAGATTGGATTAATTAGCAGTTGGTTTATAGCCATTTTTTAGAATGTGCATGTATGATCTAATTGATTTTTAAATAGGTATATACAGTGGTGAGTGGTTTGATTTTGATATTAAATTTTTCACTTTGATGTATGTTCTATTGTTTTCACGTTTGAAATCGTGACTTGTTGTTGCGTTCAAATGTGTAACTTTTCGTATGGATGTGTGTTATTTCACAATTCAGCAAGTACTGCTACTTTCGATTTTAGAAATATTTATGAGGTTATATGATTTAAAGATTTAGAGACTGGCAATTAGGTGTACATTTTTGTAGGTCTTTGCTCGGTGTTATATTATTACGGTATGTATATCATCGTTAAAATTTTACCATTGTTTCATCATTAATTTGCATTTGATTTTTAGTATTTATGGATCTGGTACATGGAGAGTCTAATGAGGGAGAGTGTGCAAATAGAGCAGTAAACAAAAAAAATTCTAAAATATAAAAAAGACAAAAAAGATATTGCAGCTATTATGCCTAAATTTGGAGATTATTGTGAGTTTGATACTGGAAATAAATTTAGTCTACTTTCTTGTGATGATATTGATACAGACTTTCA
Organism: Araneus ventricosus; assembly: GCA_013235015.1. Taxonomy (NCBI): domain Eukaryota; kingdom Metazoa; phylum Arthropoda; class Arachnida; order Araneae; family Araneidae; genus Araneus; species Araneus ventricosus. The sequence goes on along the minus strand of BGPR01004697.1, from coordinate 96,122 downwards.
TTCTACAATTGATTTTCAAAATGATTATAATAGTACTTCACAAAATAATAATTATAAAGATTTGAGCTGTATTCATGGTGACAATATAGAGATATTTGATAATGGATATAGAGATAATTTTACAAAAAGGTATAAAACCAGGATTTGTTGGAATTCAAAATATAAATATAAAAATAAATTGGCTTCCCCTTTTTCACATTCTACACTGCAGTTCAATAGTAATATGAAGCAAATGAATAATAATGAAAAGATTGATTATTTAGAGAATCTTAAATTCAAAAGTTGTAATAATAAGAGATGCAAAACTTGTGCAATGATTAATGTAGCTCAATTAGATAATAGTTCTGAATTTCTTTTTTTAAAAACTTATAATTGTATATATATGTTGAATTGTAAAATTTGTAATTTCAAGTATAAAGGACAAACATCTAATACAATTAACCTAAGAATTAATCAACACCGTTCAGACACTAAAAAATTTGAAAACTACAAAAATATTCATAATAAAATAGAAATTGGACATTTTCATGCACATGGTTTTGATAATGTTGATGTTAGCATCATTAAGATAGTTCCTTACATAAAAAATAGATTATGGTGGGAAAATTTTTTTTATAGAATACTACAACACTATTTATCCTTATGGACTAATGTATTGTATTTTGGGAAAAACATTCTGCAAGTTTTAAAAGGTAATGTATCTTGTTACTTTTATAAAGTAGAAGCTTCTAATATAGAAAAAAGACATGGTAAATCTAGTATAGCTAGACACAAGAGAGATAATAGAGAACTTAAGATTATTAATGAAGATTTATTGGTATTGTGTAAGAATTTTGATAAAGATTTTAATATAACAAAGATTAAACGATATATGTTTGGGTTAAATAAAAAAGAAATAAAAGCTAGTAGAGAATTAATAATGAATAATAAGACAGACTCACACGGATGGGATTTGATTAGAGATATCTTCAAATTTATTTATAAAAAATTTAATTTATCACATAACATTTCCAATAAGAGAGATATTGAATATTGTACCTTCCTTTTTATGAACAAAAAGTATGACAAATGTAAATTTTCTGCTATATTAGATAAACATATTAATTGCTTCCCTATAAAAAATATTAAAATTAAACGTGCATTTAAACATAACACACAATTAGGCAGAATGATTTTTAACTATAATAATATAAAAGAAAGTAATACGAGTGATGATTGCAAGTGTTTAAATTATAATGATTTCTTGAATAAAGATCATGGACATGTAATTATTGGAGATTTGAATATTGTTGGAAATGAAAAACTTAGAGAATTAATGAGTAAAGGTACAAAGCATCGAATGGCTATAGCTAATAGTAATGAAATTATTAAAAATCAAATTAAAAAAAGATATTGAGAAATTTATATTAAATATGGCAATAAAATATAGTCTGCCACTAGAGGCATTTAATGAATATAGACATAAAACATTATTAGATCTTTTTAACTATAATTTTAAATATAATGATTTTAATAGATATCCTGATATTAAAAAACATATTAAAGAATTGCAAACAGATTTTGTAATAGTCTATATAGACAAAGTGCCCAGTAATTTTGCTATAATTTGTAAATATTTTTACAAAAAAATACTTAATGATCATATTAGTAATAGTGATATTTATAAAGAGACAAAATTAGGTGAAAGAGAAATTTCTAATAGAATTCAAGCCTTCCATAAAAAATTGGGAATTAATTATATTAAAAAAGATTATCCTCACATCTTTCTTACACCAAAATTTCACAAGAGTCCTCTTAAATTTAGAAGTGTTACTAATGGCTGCAATACTTATATTACGAAATCAGGCAAACTCTTGCAAAAATACATACAGACAGTGATAGAGAATTTAAATAAGCAACAAGATACAATTATAGTAAATAATGGTGCAGAAATATTAAATGTAATTAAAGATGTAGAAATAACTAGTGTACATACTTTTGACTTCCAGGATTTATTTAATAGTATAGATATTGAAGATTTGACAAATACCCTAGTAAATATACATAAAGATTATGATCTTAAAAAAGATATTAACATTAATAATTTTAAAAATCTTATTAATCTTGTTCTAAAAGAAAATTATATCTTTTTTGATAATAAGATTTTCCATCAAATTAAAGGATTACCTCAAGGAGGCCCAGCTAGTAATAGTTTAGCAAATATTTATCTTCACTACTATGAGAAAGATTTGACTAATTATAGCCATAGTATATTATTCCGCTATATAGATGATTTAATATTATTCAATAAAGAAATAGGCCTTAAGCCACATATTGACTTCTATCCTGATTATTTAAAACTTGTAAAAACTAATGACAATGAATTAGCTGCAGAATTTTTAGATCTAGATATTAAAATCATAGATAATAAATTAGTAACAGATATCTTTGATAAAAGAAATGCATTTAATTTTCAAATTAATAAATTCCCTTTTTGGAATAGTATTCTTAGCATTTCTGTCTTCAAGAATTTAGTAAAAAATTATATAATTAGAAATAATAATTTAGTAACAGGCATTGATATTAGAATTAAGAACATTAGAAATTTTTATTCCTTTCCCCTGGATTATGGAATGCCTATAGGTTTTCTAAGAGTATATATAGATAAGAAATATTTAGGTCATTTAAAATAAAACACTCATAATGGTTTATAAAAGAATATTTTTATTTCTTTGTTAGTGGGATAGTGTTATCACTTATTCTACTCGTAATGTGCAGTTTTATTCAAATTTGGCTATTGAGTTATTTGTTTCAGATTTATTACATAGATGGCGCCAGAATCTTTCATGTGAAAATTTCCTTTTTAATAGACATTTTTAACCATTTTCTAATGTTTTCTAGATACTAAATGTATTACATTTTTTAATATGGTTTTGAAAATTTTAATAAAGGTATCTTACTAATTCATGATATCAAGAATTAATTATATTATTTAGTCAATTATGCTGATTCATGGTAAGAATTTTGGTTGTGGCAACATGTGATGTCAATGTGCGTGGCGGGCTATATTGAAAGAGATGAATTCTGGTGAGTTTAAGAGGAGACACAGATTAGTTTATGTTTAATGTAAAGTATGGGTATTTTATTGAATTATATATTTACTGTCTTTAGTGCAATATCTTAGTGCAATATAATGTTATTTACATATTTTTATCCTGAATATTAGTTGTTTCTATACAGTTATGTTTTATTGTTAGGGTTAGTATAAGACGTTTCTTTCTAAATTCTTTCATTTTAGGGTAAATTACCCTGTTTGTTTTTTCAACAACAATAGTAACAGGGATGGTTTGTACAGCAAAATTAATTTAACCTGGCTAAAGCTTGTCCACAGCCAAGCTGCTATATTAATTGTTGAAAACTCCATTTACTTGGATTGCCTATTTCATTATTTTTAATAACAACAGTGTTCTTTCGCTTGTTGACATATAATGCTTAAACTTGATTTTTCGTTTCGAACGAGAATATATATATATATATATTCTCGTACATCAATGCTTTCATCCGGAGGGTCACCAAAATGTGCAAGACACTTTAGATGATGTGGTTTCATGCTGCCGCAGACTTGGTCGGCTCTAAATTCTAACAGAAATTGGCAAGTAGAAAAAAAGAGAAAAAAGAGGAAAAAAACAGGTCTAAACCTGTGGAATGAGGTTATTAACCTCCTGATAAATAGAATGAAGGAGGTCTAAATTTTCCTCTCTGCTTAAAATTGTGGACAGATTGTCTTTATCATAAATTAGTTCTTTTGCATACTTTTCCGTGAATGGGCAATTCACTACTTAGTGTAAAGTATCTCCCACGGCGCCACAAGGGCATTTGATGTTCAAGCTCCTCCCAAATCGTACAAAGTACGCTGGGAATCTACCGAGTCCACTCAAAAATTGTACAATAAAATGACTAAATTTTTTCGTATGAATTGAGACCGCCGGCATTAGTTTTTCTGTATGTCTGCCGTTTTCTGTTGTGGACGAAGCCCAACGCTCTTGCCAATCTGTATTTGCACATTGGAAATTGCATTTTTTTAATTGTTTAAAGGATTTCTTTGGAATTTTTTCAATGTTAGGTCTCGTTGTAGCTTTTTTAGCATAACTATCAGCTGTTTCATTCCCCTGAATTCCATTGTGAGCTGGAATCCAGTGGAGTGTAATGGATTTTTCTTTGCTCATTTCTAAGATGTCATTTTTAATTGCAAGAATGTCTTGTTGATTTGTTTTACAAGTGTTGAGTGCTTCAAGCACCGAAAGAGAATCTGTGTATAAGTTGATTTTATTCCATTGGTCAATGGTGGACATGAATTCTAGGGCCATTTGTATTCCTGTGACCTCCGCCTGGTACACCGTGGCAAAATCTGACAACCTAATTGTTCTATTGAAAATCTCTGCGTTATAATAGAATACAACTATAGCTGCACCAACCTGATCGTTAATCTTTGATCCATCTGTATAGATCTCAATCTCTTCGCCGGAAGATTTGTGTTTATCGTAAGTAATTGAAATAATATCCGCTGGATGGATATTATGTGGATCTAGTCTGGTTTCGTAATCTTCCCATTTCAAAATTTCTGATCCAAACATTATGTCGTTATTTATTGTCGTGAGTAGGAATTTGCCAAAAACTCCCTTTGTCTAGCAGTACAACTCCCGCGATAACTTGTAAAGCTTTCGTAGAAATTGTACGGTATGCTTTGGTAATTTTTATAAGTGGTCTACGCTGTAGACTATTTAGGGAATCCCTGATCTTTTTTAGTTTTAATCTATTGCCGCATACTCATACTCCAAAAAGAAGGTAAGGCTCTATAGCTCCATAATAAATTTTTCTGAAAAGACCCGAACGCTTAGAATAGAATTCATTAGCTACTGTTGATAGTTTGTAGGTTAATGAATCCGTTTTGTCTCTGAGTGCTTTAAAATGTTTGGTGAAAGTGAGACAGCAGTCCCAAGTCACACCAAGGTATTTTATGTTATTTACGACTTGTATTGTATGATTATTAATTGAGATAATGGGAGGGTTTCTGAGATTAAGTCTTCCCCCAAAAGTAATAGGCATTTGAAATGTTTTTTGTATATTAAAGGAAAGCTTATGATCTGCACCCCAGGCAAGTAATTTGTCGGGAATTGCATTTCCCTTTGTTTCGATTCCCTCTTTATCCTTACCTCTGATTACAACAATTATGTCTTCGGCATAGGCTTGGATGTGACTTCCCTGTGATAGGGGTAAATCAATGGCAGTGTCCATAAGAAGGTTCCAAAAGGGAGGCCCGTTACACGACCTATGCGGGACCCCTCTCTGATTATCAAAATTCCATACTTCCTCATCCTGAAAGTAATGTATTGATCTATTTGTGAAATAGTTTCTCACCAAATTAAAAATATTCTGCGGGCAATTTGCCTGTGTAAGTTCAAATAAGATGCTTTTGCGCCAGACTGCGTCAAACGCACCTTGTACGTCTAAAGATAAAAGTGTAACTGGTACACGCTCTTGTAATGCTATGTTTATGGCCTGCCATAAGCGGAAGTTTGCAGTCTCGCAAGATCTACCATTTCGAAAACCGTGCTGTTGTTTATGTAATCTGTTATTTTTATGGAGCAAGTGGGTAATTCTAAAGACTAAAAGCTTGTCTAAAATTTTTCCCAGTACCGATAATAAACAAATTGGGCGATACGCATTAGGTAAATATGGGTCTTTGCCAGGTTTGTTAAAAATTATAAGTTTTCCTTTCTTCCAAGTCTCTGGAAAAATTCCCAATTCCAGACATTTATTGTATGTGTAATGCAGTATGTCTGGATTCATGTCATGGAGTTCCTTGATGATTTCTATAGAGATGCCATCAATCCCAGGTGCCTTCTGCTTTTTCATCGTAGAAATAGCATAAGTAATTTATTGCTTCGTAAACTGTTTATCCAGGATCGTACTAGAGTAAGTATTTACTGTTTCACGTTTTGTCCGTTGTACATGAGTCTCCTGCGCTGAATCATCAGTGGGAAACAATGCCTGAACTATTGTTTGAATAGTTTCTTCTATAGTATTTGTGAACTGTCCATTGCTGGTTTTCACCCATTGAGCAACTGTTTGTTTTCTTATTTTACCGGCGGCAATTTTGTACGGAAGATCAAATACGTTATTTGCAACTAGTTGTTGGCAGAACAACTCAAAAGATGCTCTACACTTTTGTTTTATAAACCATTTGTAATGAGCTTCCTGTTTCTTGTAAACGATTCGTCGTATTGATCGTTCCTCTTCTCTTCGACATCTTTGATATCTGGACCTCAGTGCCCGTGTTTTCTTTCTGTTTACCTCAAGCTCGGAGTCCCACCAGGGAACTTTAAGATGTTTAATAACTTTCCTTGGGAAACTTTGACTAATTTGGTTGATGGTATTTGTTAACTCTTCTATCCATTTCTCCAATTTTTGTTTGCTATCTATAGTTTGTATTTCTTCTTGTAATTCAAGAAATCTTTGATGCACTGCTTTACAAATTTTTAAAATTTGCCTATGATTAAAAAATATTCTAGGAGGATCCCGTGTTGCATTAAAATATTCGACATTAAAAACCAGATAATTATGATCACTAAAATTATTTTTTATGACTTGCCAGTTCATTTTCTTGTTAGCCAGGTTGGCAGAGGACATAGTAATGTCGATCCAGCTTTTGCCATTTACCGTTTCGAATGTTGGTTCTGAATCTTTGTTATTCCAAATAATAAGATCATTCTTGAGTATAAAAGATACCAGAGGAGCAGCCTGATCAGAAATGCGATAATTATGGATTTCAGGACCCCATAATTCGTGCCTCATATTGAAATCTCCCCCAATTAAAATGTGGCTAAAATTAATGTTTCTAAAAATATCTTCAAGTTTTAGAATTTCGCTATTTTTATTACTGGAATGTGGAATATATACAGAAACCACTGTTATAGTCTGAGTACCGTCTGAAATATCTGCAATCGCAGTGTTTTGACTGACGTAACGGGTAAGGATTGAAAGATTTTTATTTAGAATAATTATAATTGTCTTGCCATTGAGTGCAGTGACTATTCTCCAATTCAAAGGAAACCCTATGACATTCCCTTTTTTGTGGTACGGTTCCTGTAAAAGGAACACATCTGGGATTTTATTCGAAAAACAAAGATTTGGCAACTCTTGGGTCGCCACTCTTGTCTACGTGAACGACCCAAGTTTGCCTGCAAAAAACACAAGGAAAAAACAACTGTGGGCACACTACCCATAAATGGTATGTTTTGCAATAAACTCTATCTCACGGAAATACATGGGGCATAAGTTTGAATTTGACATATGGTCAGCTCTGACTTTAAGATTAGTACTTTTGTTGTACAGAACACAATTTCTGCAAATAGGATGCGGTTTCGTACATCCTTTCGGATCATGGTTTGCAGTACACTTAGTACAAGTCGGCTTGGTTTCTCTACAATTCCTTTTTAAGTGACCAAATCGGTAACAGCCAAAGCACCTCAGTGGTTCAAGAAATTCTTTGAAACGATAGGAGTTAAAACCGCAACGCAATCGTTTCTTATCTTTTATTTCCTGATAATTTTTTGGTTGCATTGCAAGAATCCAGTTCTGTAAACTGCCTCTCCCTTTTTTCTTGAAAACAACCTTTATTTCTTGGTCTGTTAGTTCATTACTCTCTTTTAATTGTAAGATAAAGTTGTTGTCGTGAGCTGCTTGATCTCCGTCTTGTGGAGGTATGTCAAATATTATAATGTGTGGTACTCTGGGCTTTGTTATATACACTTGACATTTGTCCCTAAGTGTCAGATCGTTCATAATCGTTGTTTTTAATTTTTCAACCATTTCAGGGGTTTTGGTCTTTACAACAATACCATTTCCCTGTATTGGGCGACATGATAAAACTTCTGCTTGTATATCTTTAAGTTTGATTTTTCCCTCAAGTGCTGTCTTCAGCATAGTTGAAGTTTTTGTTTCCTCATTTTCCGGTTTTATGATTAAAGTAGGCAGAGAGGATTTAGACCTGGCATTATTGACAATTTTTTAGTGTGCCAAATTAGTAGTTGTGCTCTCACTAGCGAACGTGGAGGGTCCTGGCGGTGGCACCTTTTTTCTAATGGCTCCTTTAAAGGAGATATTTGTCACTGGTTTGGGTGCATTATTCTCTAACATTTTAACATGTGTTGTCTTAATTTAAATCTGTTTATTGACTTCCATGTTTCGTGGAATTTTACTCAATTCCGTTGTTTGCTTCACGTCTTTATTTACTCGTACAGGGCGGAGTCTGTTCTGCATAATCATAAGAAATTCAAGAATGTCCCGCTTCGCATGTCCTTTTATCTTATGTGTTCTCATAATAGCTTCAATTTCGTCTCTAAAGATGAGATCATCATAATCCCTTTCCGTGAGAGGCGCATAACTCTTCATAACTCTTACAATCTGATAGGTGAGAGAACTGTCCTCTAATCTTTGAAAAAGGTACTGGTTGCTCTAGAGTTTGTCGTTTACTATCTACACTTGTGTCGTTTTGTTTTACAAAAGTCCCTGTACTATCAATGGACGTAGCTGGGGAATTTTGTGTTTTCGTTTAATTGGAACCTTATTGACAGGAGGGTTACCCTCTCTATAGAATTTTTCCAGATCAGCGGGTTTTGAAATTGCTACCACTCCTTCGGAGTCCATTATGCTACCATTAAAGTTACTTTCTGTATCATCATCTAAAGAACATGACACTTCTCCTTTTTCACACATCATACCCAAATTGTTATAAACACTAGTAATATCATTTTGGGTATTTTCCACATAAACTTCACATTGCGAATTTTGTACACTAGAAAACTCACTAGACATAATGTAATAAGTAGAAAAGAAAACAATTTAAAACAAAACCAATTGCAGCTATGTTTCTGGCAACAAAATTTAAAAATCCGGTAACTGTTTCTTGTTCCCGAGATTTATTTCAAAAGATAGAGCCTTCTCAATTAACTAATTAGTTATTATGTAAATTAGATGCAACCTTGTTGCCAGCAGAGAGGGCCATACCATAAAGCAATATCAATGAAACACTTTTAAATTTACAAATTTATAAAAAGATATAAGCTCAGAAAGAAACTGTTGGCAACGACATGTATCCACTAAATCAAAAATAGCAAAAATTATCGAATTGCGGACCCTAGTCCAACAAATAAAATCACTATTTGAACCTCGAATGAAGCCAGTGACCGCGTTCAAACGTCCGACATGCGCACGACACCAAAATAAGACAACATGCCGGAAGCTAAGTGGGTGTTGCACACTACTAAGAGAAGAACATAACATAGAAACACAATCAATCAAAGAATCCAAAAAATAACCCCACCGTAATGCATCGGAACACCCCCAAAGTAGAAAGCAACAAGAAATACCTGTAATATCCAAAATAAAGGGCGTAAAACAAACACAAAGAGAAGAGCAGAAAAAATCGCAACCTCAGTCCGGGGCAGCAAGAACGCGTTCCCCAGGTTTCTCAAGCTGTGAGCAAAAATATCTGCAAAAAGCCTACAAGCCAAAGCTCGCCCCATGGAAATTCTGGTTATTCGGACATTGAAAGAAGTATCATAAGGTAAAAATTTTTCAGCGGATGCTTAGTCCGGATTTCGGTGTAATCTTTGCTGAAAAACATATGCGAAGACAAGTCTACGAAGAACATGCTTATCGAATGAATGGCAAGGAAGAATGCATCCGTGCGTCAAAAATGCAGTCCGGTATTTCGGGAAGAAGTAGATATGTGATGGTACCAACAGCAATACCGAATAACTGCTGCAAACTTGCTCGTAAGATAAATTTGTATGTTTTTTGTTTTTTTTAAATAGTGCTTCTTTACCTGAATAAACCCGCAGACCCCAACCCCGTCCATCATTAGCTAATGAACTGAGTTTCACGCCAATGGCGTTGTTGAAACACCAGATAACGTTGCTCGAAAATACGTGCACCACAGACAGTTATTTTGAGACAACCTGAGCATATTCTTTTCCAAAGCATGCATGCGGCCCTACAAGTAGTCTAAGGTATAAATTAAAAGCAGCAAGAATTGAAAAAACAATTTTTTTACTTACTGAAAGTATTAGGATATAAATCTTCTTCAGCGTTTGGTTGTCCTACCAACGAATCGATGGTATAACAACAATTTGGGTCGCCTTTGCTGTCCAGGACTGGAATTCTCTTGTAGGACTTTCTGAAATGAAATGACTGAATCCATATTTCAATAGCGTCTGTGGAGTTTTTAACTTTCCAGTGATAATAACAAGTATCATGATGTTTTGTTTGCTTTCCTTACTTCACAATTGTATCAGATCTCCATTACCGTTATTTGTACGGAATCAGGTACATTACTATTATGTCCAGTCACTTTCGTTAAAGTAGAAAAATGTTATTAAGGTTCGTCTTTTTTATTTTTATTATTATTTTTATTCCCTTTATTTTTCTTTTTGTTTTTAATTGTATTCCATGTACCCAGCCTACAGTTCGTTGTTGCATGTTTTCTTTTATTATGTGTTTATGTACTTTCTTTTTTTATATCGTTTGTGAGTTCATAGACACCGTAACAAACCAATCTCTATTTCTTTTAGAGATCCTTAATAAAGTCTTCTTAATAAAGTCTTCTTAATGCGTCTTCATAACCATTCAACCTTTCAGTGGCCTTAATGGTTACAGGCCCGGGGTTATGAGACGGTGTTCTAGTTCTAGTGAGCTTTCAGCTAGAAATAGGCACTTAATTCAGTTCTAGGGGAGCCGACTTGACCTTAAGGTTTTAGAGTACAGTTTGATTCTCCTGGAGGAACGAATTCCAACAGATATTTAGATATGGTGAAAATGGAGACAAAATTTACAACACAAATTGAAGGAAAATTTAAATTCAAAAATTTAAACGTTACCAGTTAAAAGAACAAGAGAAAAATGAATTAAAAATGTGATGCTCTGAGAAAAATTTTAACCCTCTGAGTGGTTCGGTCTTCTTTGTAAAGCGATTCGAAAAGCGAGCGATTGAAGAACCTTTATCTGTTTTAAAAGTGTGCCTTCCTCCCAACAGAAAATGTTCCGAAAGCGCTGCAGATCGAGTTTCTTCCCCCCCCCTCTGAACTA
>BGPR01004697.1:49184-84970 GCA_013235015.1 Araneus ventricosus | reverse complement strand
GGAACGATCAATCGAGGGACAACTGCAAGAATCTGTTCTATTCAGCTTGGAACCTATTTTCAACTACAGTGCCAGGGGAATTCCTGGGGTATTTCTCTGGCCCTGGGTTTATTGCTTTCGAAGATCCCATCTTGTGGCGTGACTGAATACCTCAAGATGCCTCATTCTGCATATTGCCCGTGTCCATAACACCAGGATGACAAAATAAACGCCGTTACACCAGACAAATGCCAGACCGTTGGGCCTAAAAAATGAACGCTATATTACTTATTTTTTTATGTTGTAAAGCCTTTAAAAATATGAACATTCGTTGGAAAGTTGCATGAAAGCTGATATTCTTAGTTCAGACTTCAATTTATTTGTTCATTATTCTATTTAGATATTGGCTGTACTTCATATTATTAGTCGTCTTTTATATTTGACTTCAATTTATTTTCAGTCTACACGTCAGTATATTAGGTCTACTAAATGTAAAAATAATTTCTAATTTTTAAAGATCAACAACAATGCCATTTATATATATATATATATTTTACTAATCTCTGTTGGCACTATAAAAACTTTCATATTGTTTCTTGATTTAGTATTCGGTAAAAAAAAGGCAGAAAATTTAGAGCCGACTGGCCAAATATAAACAGAGCAATACGTAACTGAACGAAGTACATCGATAGATAGTCACATAATAATCTATATTCCAAAATAGCCAACGATAATCGATATATATGAAGGATTATAAATAACCTTCTTAACCCTGAATAATGTTTTAAATAAAATAATATGCTACAAACCTTTTGTAATGAAACTCGTTACATATGCGTTTTAAGAGAACGAGTTAATAATTCTCAAACTAAAGGTTACATTTTGAAAACTAATGCGCTAAATATTGGAAGAAATAGCTTATTCATATACCTTTATTTAGTACGCAAGAGATTATCTTCTATTATAATAAACGGAAATTTAATTCACCTGAAATTTGAAACTTTGATACTATTGTCCAGGTACTAGAGCATCCAGTCGCAAATTTTTCAAAATTAAATTTGGGGACGTTCAAATATTACGTAAGCACCCAAGGGGGGGGGGAGGGGATATATCAATTTAACTTTAAACCAACAAAAACAAATACGCGTTTTGCAGAAAAATCGGAATGTGATAATGAAACTAGTTCAGATTCCGTAGATGAAGCAAGCTTTGTAAATGATATTTTTCAAAACGAGATATACATGACTGAAATCCCCAAAACATTTAAAGAAACTGAAATTTCTCCTGATAAAGAGAAATGGGACGAAGCTATGTTTGAGGAAATCAAATTAATGCAGAATAGAAAGGTTTGGGATCTTGTTGAACCAAAATCGAATATGAAAGTTCTAGGTTGTAGATGGGTATACAATATTAAACATGATGAGAAAAATAATGTAAAGAAATATAAATCGAGAGTGGTAGCACAAGGGTTTAAGCAAAGAGCGGGTGTTGATTTTACTGATGTATTTGCACCACTTGTGAATTTTGATATAATTAAATTTCTATTTGTTTTGTTAGTATGTATTTTAGGGTGGAATCATGGTCAAATTGATGTAAAAGGAGCATATTTGTATGGAAACCTGGATATTCCCATTTACATGCAGCAACCCAAAGGATTTGCTGTAAAAGGATGCGAACATTATGTTTGCAGGTTGCATAAGAGTATATATGGTCTTCACCAGAGTGGCAGACAATGGAATATTGAATTGAGTGAAATTTTATTGGGACTTGGATTTCATCAAAATGAGCTGTGTAATGGTCTATATACTAAAAGTAATTGTATTTTATTGGTATATGTAGATGACATTGTCGTTTTCAGCAAATCGCAAAGTGATCTTGAAGATTCAATTCTTAATATAAAAATTAAATTGGAAATAACAGAGTTGGGACCAGTTAGATACCTACTTGGTGTAAATTTTGAGCGAATCGGGGATTCTATGTATTTGCATCAGAATACATATATAAATAAACTTAAGACTAGATTCAAAAATTTACCAAGAAGGCGAATTACGTTACCTTTGAAGGTAGGTTGTATTTTGCCTGATAGAGTAAAAGAAAATGAGATAACAGAAACGGAACTTATGAGACAGATTCCGTATAAAACGCTAATTGGATGCCTATCGTTTATTGCGAATAGGTCCAGGCCAGATATTGCATTTGCTGTAAACACAATGTCACAATTTTGTAATGGATATACGTATCATCACTGGACTATTGTTGTTTATACTTTAAATTATGTGTTTAATACAATGTATTATAAAATAAATCTTTCGAATACTCATAATACTAGTTTAACTATGTATTCAGATTCTAGCTGGGGATGCAAGTTAAATGATAGACATTCTACAAGTGGATATATTATGTTATTTGGAAATATACCAATAACTTGGAAGTCACAGAAGCAAAAATGTATTGCTTTAAGCTCAATGGAAGCTGAATTTATAGCACTAACAGAAATTGTAAAATGTATTATTTGGTATTCTAAAATTTTAAAAGAACTTAATTTAATTGATTTCAGAATGCCGGAATTGTACTGTGACAGCCAATCAGCTATCCATTTTTCGAAAAATAATATTGAGAATAGTAAAACTAAACATATTGACATAAAGTATTAATTTGTTCGAAAATTATTATATGATAAAGAATTTGAACTAAATTATATAAATTCTAAGAAAAATTTGGCCGATTTCTTAACAAAACCTCTTGTAAAAGAAAAATTTCTTTCAGTAATAAAGGCTATATTTCAAAAGTATTCAGTGACTGATGGGGCCGAATGTTGGAATTTAAATGAACTTGTTCAGTCACTGAAGGAAAGCATCTCATTGGTTTATTTCGTGACGTAGCCGAAGTTACGTCACTAGTCTAAGTTGATTGGTTGTTACAATCTATATATATTGTTCATTTGTGTTTTTAAGTCAAGTAGCAGTCAAGCAGTCAGTCGAATGGATGGCTGTCAGTGAGTGTGTAAGCTGCAATGACAGCAGCAATGTCTTTATTTTGTATGTAAACTGGATTAAAGCTCTTTTGTATTTTAAACTGCCTGGTATCTGCGTTACTCTGCAATTTACACTCACGACATGCCAACAGCAACAACGCAGTATAAGCCAATTCACCTTAGTGAAGTATGAGCCTCTGTGGTTGGATCTACAGCAGTACAACAGACGGTGTTAGCCATCTCGCCTAAGCAGAGTATGAGCCTTCCCGACTGGTTTAGATTTCCATCGTCTGCAATTAGATGCTGCTTGCTAATCATCAGCTACACAGAATTCAGATGTGCCTGTCACTGAACGTGTTTCTCTTCTCGCCAAGTATTCTTCTGTACATGGTAACTTTTGATACGAGATGTATCGTTCTGCAGATTCTTTTTGTTTAAATGCTTTAATGTTCTAATTGACGAGTTCCTTTTGCACAATATACCTTGTTAAAATATGAAATAAATGTTTATTGATGACCCTTTTGCCTGGAATATCATTTGGAACTTGCTGATCTGAGTCAATGATGAAGTAGGGCATTTGGAGGTATCTTCTAGCCCTTCACTACTATAGGAACTGATGAATGCACACTCTTTTACTATTTTAATGGAGTACCTTAACGATTTATTTAACATGAATCTGGAAAACTTCGCTGCGTGTTTTTATGAAATAATATGTGCAGAACAGGTTTACTTGTAACAAAATAAAATACACAATGCGAAAATCTAATAAAAATATCCAATTCTGCAATTAAAAGAAAAATATTTGCTTATAAACTAAGCTTGAATTTAATATATGAAGGATGAAATTTCCCTGATTATAAAACGTTAGTACAGAATAAACGTTACAAATAAAAAAAAGATTTTTGTCCTTGCATAGTATTGCTCTTAAAGTTTTTCTATCGTCGCGCTCAGAGCAAATCACAAAATTGCACCAGCAACCCCCCCCCCCCTCCGCCTTTTTTAATACATCAATCAGCATATCTCCTCTCACCAAATAATACTTTATACCATGGAATGCTAAGATTGAAATTACAATTAAACTGAAACAATAATACGTAAAACATTTTTGAACTAATGATATAGCCATCTTCGGCAGCTGATTCACTCATCAAATTTATTGTATCAATTTCGTAATGTCAAATAGCTTTCATAGTAACAAACACAGGAAGAAAATTGTTGCACCCATTAGCTGAAACATATCTAAAAAGTTAAATTTCTTGGCAATAAAAGTATATATATGATATATATAACGATTTTTAGCCATTCAAGTCACACACGATTCTGATGGTTATTGCAATAATTGTATTAATCAAGTGATTAGAAATTTTATATTTAATTATTTATATCGCATGAATGAATAACCTAAATTAATAACTACAGATATATTGACTCTAAAAATAAAGATAACTCGGGTTTTTTTTTCTTATGAAATGCACAGTTAAAAATATCTATAGCCTTAGAAATTATGGAAATCACCTAAGTATTTCGTATACACTTAATAAATATCGCATGGGAAATCTAATCCCCCCAAAAATTACCTTGTGCTTAAAATCTAAGAGAGAAAGGCTTCATAGCTTATATAAAGTAAAATTTTTGATTAAAAGTTATTTGAAATATGATTATCATTTTTAACAAAAGAGAAACAAATGATTTAAAGATTTAATGAAAAAATGAAAATTTCAACAGTAAAAACTGCCGTCCTAAATTATATTTAAAGATATTTTTAAAAAATTGTTAAAATTTTGGAAGGAGTTGTTCTTGATCATCTAAGCCGTAAAAAAGATGTCTCAATCAATACTTTTCTTTGGATTATGATTCTTTTTCACAACATTTAAAACACCTCTACGATTAACGCCTTTATGATTTTCTAACAGAATATCGATAGGGATATGAAACGACTTGATGCCATCGAAAATTTCAGATAAATATTTCTTGTACTTCCAATTCCTTGCATAGTTGTACATTGTCCGCCTTTCAGCGTAGGAAAAAAAGGAACAAATCTTATGCTAGAAATCAACAGCACAAGACCAAAAAAAAAGTCAATGAAAATAAAGGTAGATGGAATTTCCTTGGAAGAAATAGGGACAAAACTACTCAAAAATATTGTCAAAAATCGTATATTCGGGCCTATGGTTAACATTTAAAAGAAATATACGTAAAAATGTTGTGATTTTTTAGAATATTTTGGTAATCTCTGTAAAAATATTATAAATAGTTACCTACAATTTATTTTTGTGCTTTTTTGCATTTCTTAGATGTCTATTTTTTCAATACATAAGTTAAATTGCATTTCGATGATAACTTATTCGGAGGAAAAATATCCCGTTACCGTTCATTGGTTTCACAGTAAAACCACAAATTTCTTGAAAATAAAAAATGCTAAATATTTTTAATTTACATTTTTATGATCAGCTACATGTCTAATACTCATTTTTGAAATAAATTTAGTAATTTTCAAAACGAAACATATAGTGAACTTGAAAGGGTTAATGATATGTATTATTTATTTAAAAATTTATTTCTCTTATAGAAACGGTTTTTTTGTACACTGTCTTTCTACTTTAATAGAGAGCTAATATGATTTAAAATAGCATGAATCTGGAAAACTTCGTTGCTTGTTTTCAGGTACATTATGCATAGAACAGGTTTATTTTTTGTAACAATAACATAATTAATGCAAAAACTAATAAAAATGCCCCATTCTGCAATTAAAAGAAAAGTATTTACTTATAAGCTAAGGTTCAATTTAATATATACTGGATGAAAATGCTCCGATTACAAAATGTTAGCACGAAATAACCGTTACAGATAAAGATGTAAAATTTCTTATCATTGCATAGTTTTGCTTTTAAAGTTTTTTTGATAGTTGAATAAATAGCACAACTAGTCCTTAAACTTAAGCAGTGAATCAAAATTTATTATTTTTACCGAACTGAATTCGCATTATTTACGGTAGTAATGTATTTACTCTATGAATAAAAAAAAAATCCCTTTTCGGCAAGCTTGAAGGCAAAGGTAGATTCCTTTACGTTAATGTTACAAAAGTCATGAAATATTACATATTGATCCATACAGACATAGCCAATGACTTTATTGTTTCTACACATTGCAATATTTACGCTGTGATTCTGTTTTCATGTCATTTAATTTTTTGCTATATCAAAGTTTTATCATTCCATTTTTCATTCCAAAAGGTTATGCTAGATTTATCGGTCAGTACATTGGTCAATATTTTTATATCTCAACACATAATCATTCAGCAGGTAGGAGTCATAAAGAAATAAACATCTCAACAGTGCAAATATCTCCTAGATAACATTAAGCCAGCCTATCTGAAACAGTAACAAGAAATTGACTCTTGGCAGGAATGAAGAAAGACTCTAGAGTTAAAAATTAATTTATTTAATCTAGGTTACAATATAATTGTGCGAACATTACTTTGTCATATTGTAAAATCACATGACATGGAAACACTTAAATACTACTAGAATGGGCTCATTTAGAGAACTCCCTGGTTACAGAGATAATAGTCACTAAATTCTTTAACATATAAGAGAATAAAACTATTAAACATTGTGTGTGGAAAATTTAATACGTGTTTTTAAAGCATAGGATATGAATGCAGCCAATTTGAACAGTAAATTTAAATCTCCATCGACGGTTAAAACCAAATACTTAGGCAGAAAATCCCAAACAATTTTAAAGTTAAGGAGATATTTTTCAATAGTAAAAAGGATAAAGGAAACTCTTATTTAAATATCTATCGTTTTTGGTTACTTTATATTGATTTTATTAAACAAATCGTGGTCCCGCCATGTTTAGTTAAATGTCAAATTAAAGTATTCTGTCAGAAAACCTATTATCAAATTAACTATTAAAATTATTTGATTAATTAAAATTAACTATTTACTTAATTAAAGTTAAAAATTAATTGTTACAAAACTTCACTAAAACCTTTTTCATGGCTCATACTATATGCCAGTAATCTTTATCTTATAATTATGTTAATTTAAATAAAAGTCACTGTGGCTATGTATGTATGTTCCACATCTTCTCCTAAACCACTGGACTGATTTCAATCAAACTTTTTATTTAAGAAAAGATAAAGGTCACCTTCAACTTTTCAAAGCCTAAAAGATGCTTAAAATTTCACTTAATTAAAAATTAAGCAAGGCGTTTTTCCGCGATGTCTTTCATTTCCATAAATTTGTTTCTCTCATTTTAGTATTTTTTTCAAAATTAATTTTAAACTGAATTCGTAACAATATTCTTGTTGATCAAAAATAATACGAAGAACTGTTTCCAGAAGGAAGAATGCTAAAAGAAAATTTTAAAAGTAGACGATTTAACAATTTATATCGGGACCAGCTATTGATTTATTTTCACGCTTTAAATTAATGAATAATTAAACAGTTAATTTAATTGTTTCAAAATATTCACTAAAACCTTTCATTTACTTTAGTAATTGTTAACAAAATTTGAAGTACCTATATAACAAATAATAACGTATGAAGAAAACGGATGCTTTTAAAAATCGTCTGGTTCAATTGATATTCTCATTTTAATTGAAAGCGTTTTAGATCAGAAAAGGAATTTGTGTATTATAATATTTATAGTAATTTTTACATTCAAAATATTAAACATGAAAACATTTTAATCCGGAGCAAAGCCAGGTATATCAATTAACAGTTATAATTAATAAAATTTAACAAAGATATTAACTATAAATTAATTAGTCATAAATTAATTATATATTATACCGTATAAAAAGTGAAAGTGAATGCGGTTGATGGGAACTCATAACTTCTATGTAATTCTTGCTGTCAAAAAACGTTCAATATAAAAGTAGTTTGTTATGATAAGGTTATAATTCCCCTAATTGAAATTTTCTTTTTATCTTCAATCTTAACGAAGCTATGGGGAAATGATAAATTGGGGGGGGGGGTTTGAATATCGCTTTTCAGCTCATAACTTATAAGCAATTCTAGCAGACTAAAAACTTTTAGTATAAAAGTTGTTCATTATCATAAGGTGATAATTCGCTTAATTGAAAATTTTTTTCTATCTTTAGTCGTAACAGAGCTATGGGGAAATGATAAGTTGGGGAGGGGATTGAAAATGGCTTTTTAGCTCATAACTTCTAAGAAATTGTGGCTATCAAAAAAGTTTCAGTACAAAAGTTGTTTGTTGTGATAAGGCAATAATTCGCCTAATTTGAATTTTCTTTCTATCTTGAATCGTAAGGGAATTATGGGAATATGAAATTTTCAGTCCCCCACCATTTCCACCCCCTTTGAGCTGGTTAGCCCATCTGTGAACGTGGCCGAGATTTTCACCGTCCTTACAACATATCCGTAGCCAGTTAAAATCTAATCAAAATTACTGTAGTTATCTTGTTTACAAAATAACACGGGCCAAAGCGTTATGCATATATTTCTCTACTAATAATAATAAGGAAAAGAACATGTTGCCCTCTATTCTCATAAGTACTGCAGATACAAGAATGATAGAGGATGGAAGAAACTGCAAATGACGAGAACTTTCCAACAAGGGGTAACATGCTTAGGTTAAAACGTACTTTAAGTTAGGGGGAGAGGAGGGGAAGGGTGGGAAAATCACTTTTCAGCTCATAACTTCTAAGCGATTGTAGCTATCGTAAAAGTGTAAATTCAAAAATTGTTCGTTATGATAAGGCAATAATTCGCCTAATTTGAATTTTCTTTCTATTTTCATTTGTAAAGGAATTATGGGAAAATGAAAATTTCCACCCCCCACCATTTCCACCCCCTTTGAGCTGGATAGCCCATCTACGAACTCGACCGAGATTTTCACTATCCTTACAACATATCCCAAGCTGGTTAAATTTACATCAAAATTACTCGAGTTATCATGTTCACAAGATAACATGGGAAAAAGCGTTATACATATATATATATATATATATATATACCTATATATATATATATAAACTTTTTAACGAAGGGTGGTTTTGGGTTCTAGGGGTCATGATCGATGAAGATCTGCAGAAATTTTCCGAAAGTCGTGTCATGAGAACCATTGCAATAGGTAGAGTTCCTATAAGGAATCTACCTAAAAATTTATTTCTTTATCACCCACGCCGACCTACTCACCCATAGGTTATGGAGTGTTTCAACGGCCGTCGGAGACCTGGGTGAAGGCAAGGTTACTTGAAAGTATAAAGGTTAGGCTCACAGAGAGCGAATGAATTGATGACGTCACATTGGGAGTACATCGCTTCGTCCCAGTGTTACGTAACGGAATCTATGTGTTTCAGAGCTTTCTTAGCAACCGAAAAACTTTTTATAAGCCTGACTTTTTGTGAAAACGTTGTTAAAGAGTCACAAATTACGAAAGAATAAAAATTTGGAATGTTTAATCGAAAATTCTAATAAAATTCAGTGATCTTTCTGTTATAATCTCTATGTAAGAAATAAAGAAATAATTATGTCGCATGGTATATAATTTTTAAAAACAAATTTATCTGAGACACTGGATGATTTTTAAGAAACTGGAGAGTTAAGAATAATTTTACTTGCGGTTATAAATTACACATTCATTAAAATAATAGTATTTCAGTTACTTCATGCAGTAAAAAATGAAATCAAATATCTGAAAAATTACTTAAAATTAACTTGTTATTTTTGATAAATATGACCAAAAATGACTTGTTGTCTTTTGCAGAATTGCTTTCATCTCACAATTCGTAATTGAACTATACACATATATTTTGCATCTTTAATATATATATATCACATTTTCACACCCAGAATAATAAACATATATTAAATAACAACACTCGAGCAATGCAATAATCAATATTTTCTTGCAATATTAGTAATAAACGGTTGTCTGTTGCTATGTTTTAAACAGAATAATAATAACAAAACTTGTATTAAATACCTATGATTAGAATATTTAAGCTTCGATGGCAATCAATTAAGTAGTTTCCAAAGCTTATTTTCGTACAATACGAGAAATCAGTCTATAGCTCTTTTCAGAAGATTATGTTGCATTCTAATTTAGCGTGTTCAACTGTAACTGATCAAATCTTCGATTCATCATTTCATTTGATTACAAAAATAATGTTTGAATAGTTTTTGGTTTCAGAACTGTTATTATTAATTGCAGGGAAACCAAGCAATTCAGATTTTAAATCACGATGTTAGTCGTGTAGTGCTGAGAGAAAATTCAAACATTTGCGTCATTAAAGAGATTTTTTTGCTTTTGCATTTACAAATCCAAATTTTCCTAACATCATGATCTTTCGGAAATGAGTGAAAATAAATTTTTTTGCATTTCGAATGTATCGTAATCCGACAACATCAAAACCAGGCATTACATTAGCTTTAAAATCCTTCCTTAAAACTAGCACATTTGCTCTGGAAAGAGACGTTCTTAAATCTTTAGCTTACGAAACTCAAAAACCTCTCCTTAACAATCAAGCGATCTACTCAGCTCTGAATCATACGAAAAGTATTTATAAAAAAACTAAATTTCCGCCTTTTAGTTTGATATGTGAGGAGAGAAAACAAAAATGACAGAAACTCGGCTCCAGACTAGATACAAATAAGCCCTAAAGATTATATTATTTATTTTCATTCATCAAAAATTCCTATTAAGCAGCAGAAAAAAAAGAAGCAGATAATATTTTAAAAAGCGAATGGATTATTTGGAACTGCTGTAAAGTAAACAAAAATAGAAAAACCAGGAATCATTTTCGTTTAAAAGAATACTTATCTAATGCGCGGAATTTCTGAGCAATAAAAAGTTGGGTTGTGATGTAAACTGATGAGAATACAAGAGCGAATAATTTCAATGGGGTATTTTTACAAGTTTCGGAATCTGTCCCAATATGACGTAATGCGCGGAAAGACCTTCTGCGCATCGTGTTTGTGGACCTCCCCTGGGGTGAAGGTACATGCTGGAATGCCAGGAAATGAGCTGGCCGATCAATTTCCCAAAATTGCTGCAGATTGCGGTATAATTTTTAATTTACCTGCCCGTATTCGTTCATTAAAATTTTTGCAGGGAAGATGTGAAGGGTGATTATAAAAAAGTAGTTGAACTCTCATAGTTATGGTTATAGTGAAAAATTTCGAAATTTTCAAATGACAACACCTACTTTTTTCACGGAGACGTGATCACCATACTAAAAACTTAATGACAGTAGGCACAGACAAAAAAGTGAAAACAACAAACATGGTATAAAAAAACTTCGCCTGTAAATGACCTCCATACCGTTCGGGAGAACGGAATAAAACTTTGAATGTTGGTATTATACGGTATGCTCTCAAGAATGATGTGATAAACAATAGTTCGGCTCTCAGAATCACGGATACAGTGACAAAATTCAGAATTTTTCCATCGCTAACACCTGCTTTTTTTCACGGAAATGCGAACCTCACAGTAAAAAACTTAAAATGGATTTGGAACGGTATTTTTAGCGCGAGAAATGGCGGCGCTAGACAGTCTAAAAAAGCAAAAACAACAACCGTGGTTAAAAAATCTTTGCCGATAAATGATCCTCTAGCTAGCATACCGTTTGAGAGAACGGGAAAAAAATTAGGGGGTCATATATCGGCAAAGTTTTTTTTTATAATCACTCTGTACTTTTAGCATTTATTGGAGTAATTTCTAGACAGGTGTGCGTTTGAGGGAGTTCTTGCCCAACATTGATATTAAATTACTAATCAATGCTTAATTTATTTTGTAACAAGGCAAGACCAATTCCCATCATATCTTTTTAGGTCCAATATTTTAAGCAGTCCAAATTTTTCGGGGGTGCTGATTTTTTTTTCATTGTTGCTTCACAAAAGATTTCCATTTGGCCATTCCTGCCGAAGAGTATCGATCTATTTAGTTTAAATCTTTGAAAAAAAATGAAAAAATATTAACAAAACTATGCGTGGCATTTTAATAAAAATGATGTTTGTTTTCCGGGACATGAGGATATATATACATATCAGGGCACAAACCCCTCTTCCAATTCTCAGTCAATCAAGTTTTAAAATAATTGTAGGTAGTTTTGAAATTGCACAAATTAATTAAATTTATTGTGTTAATTTTTCAACTGTTAATAATGAGATTTTCATTTGGAAGAAATAATCACTTTATTGCAAGTAACGTAATATTTAGCAATTCAAAATATTATAAAACAAAAAAAACAATAACTTACGTCACGCTTCAGTGAGAAGGTGTGAAAATAAAGCAGAATGTACCTAAATTCTTCACATAATTTTGAAATGCTTGTAGCATCGTGAATTGGCTGTAATGCATTGTACGAAACAATACATAACTTAAGATAAATGAAACTTTCCAAACTTTCGCATTCTATCAGTACACCTTACATGGAATTATTTTACTTTTGCTTTCTTTTGATCCAGTATGCAAAATATCTTTCTTCCCATAAATATTTTAGACTCTTCTTTTAAAAGGAACTAATAGCTCATATGGACGAAAACTGTATCCGTTAATATTTAAATTGTCTTTAATGAGAAATGAGGTAGAAAGTATTAGTTTAGGTTCTTGAAAATGTATTAATCTTTTTCTCTCTTTTAATTCGAAAACAGAATAGATAAATTTCTGCAAGTTATTGCACACTTCTAATACATTATTGTGGTGTTAATCGGCATGACATCGCAATATCGTTTGGAAAATCATGAAAGCAAGCGATGTATAAAAAAGTCATGTAATTCTTTAAAAATCGTTTGCTGAACTGATTTTTGTAATTAGTACAATGGCTTTTACAGAATAAGTCTGTATATATAAAAGGATAAAGTATGTGTAGTCAAAAAAAGTTTGTTTCACTGTTTTTAAAAATAAAACGTTATGGTACGTAGTTTAAAAAAAGATGTAAAATTCTTTTTTGCAGACAGCAACAATCGATTTATTTGTAAACAAAACTGGTAACCTTCTTCCGTTGATGCTTTAAATGTAAAGTAATAAATATTAATTATTGTTTTCTTTTCGCGAAATTACAATGCTTCTTTAATTTAGAAAAACAACAAATTTTTAGATTAAATTTGTTTATATTCGGCTATGCTGTGAATACGTAAGTTTGTATTGGAAAGGGAGCAAATAAATTTTTCTTTGTCTAGGCCTTTGACTGGTATACTTGCACCGGCCCTGTTTATTACCACACTTAGTATGTTACCGCATTATTTTATTTCGAAAATTCTCTCGTATAATAATATGGAGTAACATAATATACGTAATAAAATAATGACAACACAATAATTTAAACACACTTTATTGATATGCTGTTTACATTTAAATTCAATGTCTGTATTTTACTACTTATCAATAAATGAAATTCAGAAGAATGCATTTTTACAAATAAGTTGACATGTAATTCAGATTTAATATATCCGTGCCATTTTGGTAATATCGTAGTCTGACCGCAGTAATCAAATTTTTTTAGGTTTGCACATTAAAGTAAACAAAAAGAGACGGGTAATACCCGAACGAAATTCTATGTTTTGTATCTATCAATTTCTTAAAAATTATTTAGCAATTCTTATTTTTAAAGTTCAAAAATTATACAAAAATTATCGATTTTCTTTTCAGTTTTTGTGTTGGTTAATCGGTTGATCTTTCATTTATGTTATTTCCAGGTGAAAATGTTATAGGTTATTTTTCCCATTTCAGATATTCTTTTCACTTAAATTACCTAATGATTTTCAGATGTTTATTTAATTTATTCTCATAAATTAACGCCAGTTCTGTTATAAAGATTTTGATACTTAGATATTTTCTTTCCCTTTTTTTCGCCTTAATTATAGTTAACGCTAGTCTCATCTCTATTTTCTAATGGATTTTTTTTAGTTATAAGAAGAATGCATTTTTATTAATATTCTGCAGTCACACTTTATGTATCAGCCTAGATTTCAATATATTGTTCCCAAAGTGTAGTTTTCCTGCAGTACAGGTGCAGGTTTTACTGAATTTTTGCTCGTCTTCACTTTCATCCGTCCTATTGGATAGAACAAAAGGTAGCAAATAGTCTCAAAAAGGTCGAAGAGCGAAACCAGAGACAGTCCAAGCCACATTCCCATGTAACCTCCGATGTAACTGAACAATTCCACGCTCTGAAAAGACAATGGATGAAAATATAGCACGAGTCAAAATATACAGTACTACTAAAATGAAATAGCGAATTATATTTCTGACATATGCATTATTAACTTGAGGATTTCACACGTATTGTGTCGCACTGAGTAACAGAGCCGAAGGATTTCCTGTGATCTTGGCGGAATATTCACCACCTTCTTAAAACGCGAACGAAAATGAAAATGGAAATACAGTACAACCCCGGTTAACCAAACAAAACGGGGGGGCGATTCGGTAAAGATTTTTTCGGTTAAGCCAAGAACATTTATTGTTATCTAATTCCAAAAATTCTGAAATGTTTTGAGTGTGAAAACGAACTGGAAACTTCTTTTGTAGGCTACACTCGTATTCTTTCTTAAAGTTAACCCTCCGTTGGACGCAATATTCGCATCGGTGTGTTAGGGCGCAATTAAAATTAATACCAATTAATTTTAATTTTAGCATTCTAAAATTAATCTTTGGCCTTCTTGGGGAGGCTTATAAGAAAAGAGTGCGGATTTCGTTGGAAAAAAGTCTCGCCTTCGCGATTATTTCCGCGCAGTACTGTACATGTTTTCTGGATTTGTGTTTTCAGAGGCATTTCGGATAACCCGGGTTTCCGTTAACCCGAATTCGGTTAACCGGGGTTTTACTGTATATGCAATGCACTGATGAGAGAATACCGAATGTTCGCCCAAATCTACTCCCTTGTTCTATGGCAGAGGTTCCCAACCTGTTGTATGCGTACCCTGGGAGTATGCGAATGACCAGATGAGGGTACGCGAACTCTAAGTCGGTAATGGCGGACACACGAAAACATAAGGGATTAAATATGTTACATAATTTTGTTTCCCCATTCGAGTGAAAAGTAAAAGTTGTGCAAGTCCTAAATCTACCCTAAAAATAAGAAATCAAAAGTGAGTGAATTTTTAGCTATATGAGTTAATGCGAAATTATCACAATACTGATTTCATCTGTTTTGACCTTGAACTTATATATTTATTGTAAAAATGGAATAAAATGTAAAATCAAAAATAAGTCCTGGAAAATGTTATAAATTCCAGGCATTTGACTCTTAATCTTGCGGCCGGCCGGGGGGGGGGGATATGACAGTTGGGGGTACGCGAAAATAAACACACTAATGAAGAGGTACGCGAAAGGGACAAAGGTTGGGTATCCCTGTTTTGCGGAAATGACTTCTTCACGGGAGGTTGGGGACATCCCAGAGATGCCCGAGCCTGCAGGTTTCACATGTGAAGGTCGTATGGAGGAGATTTATTGATGTTTTAAAGGACAATAACACCTAAAGGATGGGATAAAAGATTAAAGGATAATGGCACTTAAACAGATCAAAGTGCCATCTTCATTACACCGTGATTTATTTAGGAAGCGCTTCTAATTATGAGATAATTTTGCCTTTCTTTTTCCCTCTTTTTTTTACTTTATATATTTTTGAAATTTTTTCGCTTGTTTTTAATATTAATTAAATTCATCTGCGTGAATATTCTTATGTTTCGTTAACCATAGATACTATAAATTTTTTCTTTGAATATAATCATCATTATTTTCATAGAAATAATAGCAAAAATTCTTTTTCCCCCCAAAGTAATGACCATTCTCAATTACAATGTAATGATTGTGTAACGTGTTCACAGTCTTGCTGCAGACATTGCTCATATTGTTCACGAAAGATGTTCAAACATATTCTTAAGCGAATGTTACTGTAAACTACTGCAAAAGGAGATGAACTTCTTGAAGAATGCGTATACAGTTTTTAATCGAGTCATCACAAATTAATGCTTTTTCTTTAACATTCCCTATAAATAGCATCATGTGATTTAAAATAGGGTGTATGGGACATGTATGGGAAGTCAGTAGCACGTGAAAGAATATGCACTGAAAGTTTTCATACATCCTAGCGAAAAATTTCGGACAATATAGTTGGTCTTCCGTCCTTTCACATAATTTTTCTGTTTAGGTTTTCGTGAAGACATACTTGCAAGAAATGAAAAAAATCTTTTCAAATTACGGAAAAATTCATCCGATCACTATGCTTCTGAAAGTTCTGGTAATTCAAGGTTTATATTGAGAAAATAAATGGACAGATTAGAAAGCCACGTGAAATCCATTGATCGTGTCATTAATCAGATTGATCGAAATTTAGCAATAAAAACAGTATGACATTTATTAAAAATTAATTTTTAAAATTTTTAAAGCATTTCTTTTTTAAAATGAAGTATTGCAAATCTTTTCATCAAACAGCAAATTTGAATAAAATTTTTAGTTTAGTTTAGTTATATTAACGTCCCGTTTCGAAACAACTCGAGGACTATTTTGCTATGGAATTCATAATTTTGAACCGTGGTCAGATGACGAGGACGACACCTGAGCTGGCACCTACCTCTCCAAACTTCCACCGAGGTGGTTCGAACCATGTTTACACTCCCAGCTCTCTTGTATTTAAAATTACTGCCCCTGTTCGGGTAATGCCAGTATCATCTTATTGTACCCAATAAATCCCGTCCTCCACATGCTGGTGGAGCGGCTCTCTCCCCGCTGGTCCTCTACCGGCCTTACACCCTTTTTAGGTAGGCCGGGCCAGTGTGGGTATTTTTGCATCACACCAGCAGGAAGACATTTGACCCATGACGTCAGATTTAACGTGCACCTGGACTGCTTACACGGGGTATCTTCAGTGGAATCGGGTTTCGAACCTGTAACCCTCTGGCCTCGAGGACTAGACCTGAACTCTAGACCACCGCTTCCCGATTACATTTTTATGGAATCATAGTCGATATTTAAATGCCTGTAATTGCTTCATAGATAATAATATCAATCAGGATTGAAAGCTAAGAGACATTTGTAAATTGTAACGGCTCATAACAACTGTCAATATCCAGATTCCTTTGTTTCTTTGAAAAACATACTTTTAATGATATTTCTTCTGAAGAGTAATAACAAAACAATGCAATGGATTTAATTTATACCTGCCTGTAACGAAATCCGTCTATTTAGCTTTCTCCCGATATGACGAAATGATGTTTTTAATTAAATATATTTTAAATAAAACCATTAACGCATTTTATTCTCTCCATTGAGAACTGGCAGAAACTTAAATTATCTTTTAGATAGTCGATATAGACCCACACACCCCCCCCTCTCCCCCCCCCCCCCGCGGATACAGTGTAAATAGATTCTTCTTCCAAATATCATATTCTATATTCAGTGACAACTCAAGTTGATAGTACGAATAAAATTACGCAGTGTATCATTGCAGTGAATTCAATAGTTCCGGATAAGAACTGGATAATTCAAATGTAAATGAAATATTTGAAAGGAACTATAATTAAAAAGGAAGGTTTTCACTTTCACAGAAACTTTTTTATAGGTCTAAGACATGTATGGACACGTATCACGACATTCGTTGGGTGATGCGGTAGCTAGTAGTTTTCCACATTCTATCAACTTGGATTGTGACTAAATTTAATTCTAGTTTCTTTATTGCAATAGCGTATGAGGGTATAAGCTGTCTCTTCATGTTGATGGAGCTGTAAACTTTATGTCTGCCCATCTTTCCTGTGAAGCAAGTAATACTTACTGCAAACTTCGGCTGGTAAACAAATCTTGTAAGACGGAAGTTATTAAGAACAATGGTCAACCTGATGCGTGAACGCCTAAAATATAAAAGAAATTAATTAATAATATCTTCGAATCTTTCATCTTTGAAGCAATAGATTTCATATGTAATTTATGCTTCCATTGTTACCTAGTTTACCTCAAGGATTTAATTTTTTAAAGCGCATATTCAGTAATTTTAAATTAAAGTTACTATTAGAAAAAGCCGCCTTTGAACATTGAAAATCATTGCCCTCTAAATTCTCTTTCATTATATAGCCAGTTTATTTTAAAGTAAACGTGGTTATAATTTTTTTTAAAAAATACTTATCTTGGCAATGCTTATATTTGTGACACATATACAGGGTGATTCAAGTCCGGAGAAACTTTAAAAAGTAATAAATTCGCAAACGAATGAAAATAAAAAGATGCTTTTTGTATGAAAATGTTGGGAATGAAGCCGGGTTTTTTGTAATGCAAACTAGAATATATTGGCAGTTTAATCTTCAATTTAAAACACTAAATGACTCTGCAGTTGCGGAACGAAAGCATTCCCTTGAAATCTGGCGGGATAGATGGAACCTTTCGGAAAAAGGAAGGCGAACCTTCCTTTTCGTACCTCAAGTCAACATTAATTCAACTCAAGAATTAACCAATTCATCACAGGACACGGACCGTTCGTGACCTATTTTCACAGGTTCGGTTAATGTTCACGATCGTTGCGTTTGCGGTGATAAAGGTGCTCCAAACCACTACTCTACATTGACAAAACTTTTTCATTTCAAGAAGCTCAGTGCTGAAAATCTTTCGACGTGGTGTGAAAATATTGTTCAAAGCAAAAGATCCCTGGCACGACTCATGAATACAGTGGTACCTCCCTTAAAGGACACTCCCGAATAGCGGACACCTCTAATTAACGGACATTTTTACGAGTCCCGGACCTTTTATATAGGACAATCCATGTTATTCCCTCTGGATAGCGGACAGGTCTTTTTGAAAAACTTTCAATTATTTTGGAAAACATTTCAAGCAAGCTAAAAAATATATGTTTATGCGTCTTTACAACGAACTTTTCCCGACTCCTCCCTTCCGTGTTTGACACAATGGAATTCGACCCTAAAATGTGCACAATGGCATTCTTCTGTCCCCTAACCCTTTCTTCCTTCCTATTCTTCCAAAACTCCCCTTGTTTCTTGGAATTTAGAGGCGCGAAACCTGTTTTGGGGGCTTGGTCGTTGGTCATTGGCTAAGATAAAACTTTACTTGTCTATTCAGTTTAGTGCGACAGTGCAAACTGATTCAGTTTGTGTTAAAATGGCGTCGGAAAGGAAGAGATTGAATTTGAAAGAAAAAATTGAGGTTTTGGAAGTTGCTGGAAAGTAAAAGCTGAGAGTTCATAGCCTTGCCGAACGTTTCCACGTTGGTAAAACGTAGATTAGTGAACTTTTGAAGGAATTCGAAAAATGTAGATCCTGAATTCGAACGAAAATTTGAAAAATTTGAAGTTTCGTAAGAGAGAAACAAGCGAAATTGATGAAGTGTTGATGAAATGGTTCTGTTCTGCTCTTTCAAAGAACATTCCTGTAAGTGGTGTTTTGCTCCAAGAAAAAGTCAGAGAAGTCGGTGAAAGTTTGGGATTAGAAACTTTTAAGGCCTCAAATGGATGACTGGAAAAATTCCGGACACGTCACAACATATCTTATAAACAGACTTGTGGAGAAGAAAAATCTGTAAATCCAAATGAAGTAACTGATTGGAATGGAAAGCTTAAATCTTGCTTATATGTGATGACAGGCACATTTTCAATGCCGATGAGACTGACCTCTTTTACCGCGTCCTTCCGGACAAGACCTTATGTTTTAAGGATGAAAAATGTAGTGACGGGAAAATTTCAAGAGAGCGGCTCACACTTTTGCTATGTTGCAACATGCTGGGAGACTTCGAAACTCCAGTTGTTATTGGAAAAGCTAAGAAGCTTAGATGTTTCAAGAACATTGATGTAAGAAAACTTAGTGTTTCGTGGAAGTCAAATAAGAAAACGTGGATGACTACGGAGATAATGAGCAATTAGTTGGTGGAGTTAGACAACAAAATCCAAAAAAACAAAAGAGAAAAATCATTCTATTCATGGGACAATGTTACTTCCCATCCTTTTGATTTAAAGCTCAAAAATATTAATTTAGTTTTCTTGCCTCCTAACACCACTTCGATGCTACAGCTACTTGATCAGGGAATTATGCGCAGCATTAAATAAGGATACAGGAAGCTGCTTCTGAGGCATGTGCTTTCACAGATTTCCTCCTGCAAATCTAGCGAAAAGTTGGCAATATCGGTATCTGTTTTGGATGCATTTTCCTGGACTACGTCAACCCTTAAAACGGTGGAACCTGGGTGCGTTCTAAACTGTTTTAAGAAGGCGGGATCTTTTAGTACAACTGACAGTACTACTGAAAAAGAGAAAAAGAACTTGCGGATCTAGTAGCCAATTTGGATTCAAATGTCAGCGTTGAAGAATATGTCAAAATCGACGACGATTTATCCATTGAGGAAGAAAACCTGCATGTATCCAATTTCAATCATAGTGACACCACTGAAGCACTGGCTCTTTCTGAGGATGATGATGAGGAATCGCCAATGGAAAACTGCAAAATCAAAGATGCTACGGAAGCGCTGAAATACAGCGAACAATTAAAATTCTTTCTGAACATTGAAGATTTCGAGGGACTAGCGAAGCTAAATCTTATAAAGATTCACTTTGAAAAACAGGTTTGCTGAGTAAAAAAGAGAAATCAAACTTTGTTAATAGATTTTTTCAAGTATGTAGTAATTAAAATAATATGCATTGTATTTTGGGATTATTTAATGCAAGATAAAAGGATTAGCACACAATTAAAAGGTAAAGTAGTAAATAGTTATTATTTTCTTACCTAATAAATTTTTCCTTTTTAATTAAATTGCAGCCGTAATTTTCAATCAAATGTCAAACTTTTTTTTTATAAAAAGTTGTTCTTCCCAATAGCGGACACCTCCTAATAACGGTCAAAACATTTGGTCCCGTGACTGACCGCTTTTCGGAGGTACCACTGTATTAAGATCCTACATGAACGAAGGCATGGTATCATCATTGATTAAGAAGGCTTTTCTCGCTTCCACCAGCAATTAAGACATTCATTGCAGACTTTTTCAGTTAACTTTGTGTTAACTATTGTTGTTGTATTTTGTTTTTTCTCTCCTTTCTTTAATTCATCTTTACGCTGAGAGTGTTTTATATGACCGTAAATCTTATCTGGTTGGTTTCCTTCCGGTGGATTAATCTCAATGAATAATAAAGGAGAATGTTTGTGTGTTGGCGCTCTACAGGGCAGACCGCTGGACCTAGAGCCACGAAATTTGGCAAAAACATACTTTGGAGGGTTGGAATGTGCATCTCATAGTGTGGTGTCGATTATTTTAATTATTGTTTATATTTCGACAAATTAATTCCTTTATTTTTGTTAAGACACTTAAACCTTATTTCCCTGTTTTAATTCTTTGTCTAAATTACACGAAGTGTTTTTTTTCTTATGCACTTTTGAAATCTGGACAGCTTGCCCTCTTTTTAACTTTATACAACCCCTTTTTAGAATACGACCTTTTTCCTTCCTCTTTTACCGTATATCCCCCTGTCTGGAGAAACGCACGTGTTGGTGTGAATCGCCGTAATTGTTTAGCTTAACCTCTCGAATCCCCGCAGAGGTCTGAAATTGAAAATTGTTTCTGTGGTCCTCCGCTCTTTTGTGGAAAACGGTTTGAACCTTCTTTTACTGCGAGGGCCAATTTCCTGTTTCCGCCAGTTTTATGACTCTTTGACAATAGGCGTGTAACGGACCACCCAAATTTTACTGTCCTGACGCGACAAATTATCTGATTTACACAAAGACGCTCTTTTCGAACCCTGATATTGATTAATTACCCTTTTGGCGGTGTTAGGGCAATACCAACCCTTTTTCTGAGAATCCTCGACCTCCAATCAGAAGTGTCTAAGGGTTTCCAATTGGCTAACAGCAAGTCTTTGGGGCGTGCACAAAGGGTTGCTGGACTGTTTGGCGAGTCTCTGAGGACAGTTTTGGCGTCTTGGCGCAACTAAATTAATTTTGATTTCTATGCCCGGCCAAGGAAAAAAGCTTGACCTTTGGCTCAGGAAGAGAGCGATGAAGGAATGGCTTGGTACGGCATCTTATTTTGGTATAAGAGGAGATGACAAGTGGAGGGGGATTCTTTTCCAAGCAACATTTTTAGACGGAGGAAATGGCAACATCTAAAGGAAGAGAAGCGGGCTTTTGATATCCTAAGGCGGCCATAGCTGACGAGGTGATTACGAGCAAGGGAGAAACTTTGAAAGTGCGTGCTTGAAGGAGATGATGCGCTAAGCAAGGTAAAGCTGTTACATATTGGGACGAGTCATGGTTACCAACGGCTGAAGGCGAATACAGACGTCATGCCTGCGAGTATGGTTCATCGAATGTGAAACAAGTGCCTCGCCTGTTGAATCTGGAGAGGCTGACGACTATGCACCAGCAACGACTTTGATCCGTTTGCAGGACAACCATCATGATGTCGGACCGAATTTTGTGGAGCTAGCACCCAGCAGCAAGACCAAGCCAAATCCGATGAGCCTGTAAACTTCGTGTTACACCAGTGGAGAGCTACCCATCAGACTGCTTAGAGCCTCTCGGTGCTGACTCATCTGAATGACTTGGACTGGAAAGAAGCTCGTGAGTGGACAGACGCAATTGTGGTCTAAAAAGTAGAATCTACGCCCTCTGAGACTCCCACCCTGGCTGCCAACTCTCCTTGTGTGCATCCCTGAGACAAACCAAAACGTCCAGCATGTGATATAAAGCTAAGTGATTCCTTTTTTGTATTTGTCTTGGTACCGTTAAACTTCGTTTAAGATAGATGTATATTGGTTTCGGCCTTAATGATAAAATGTAAAGTGATCTGCAGATATCTTGAATATGAAATTGAAATGAATAATATGACTTAATGGGAGAGCAGATTAAATATTTGTTTTTTGTAAAAATCATGTTTAAACATTAACGTGCAAAGCTTGGGGATTAATGTGTAATTAGAAAGATAATGAAATGATAATTGTGGAGTTTAGGTTTTATTATTACAGGTCTCAATATCCAATTTAAATGTAAAAGTTAGGAGTTTTTATTAGTATAAGAAGTAGGAATTTAAAAATGCTAGTAGAAATTGAGTATCAATTTAATTGATAACATTTGTTGCTTCTGCAAATGATCCACTTGCTTCATTGTATTTTCTGTATTCCATTAACTCGCTCATGTGTCAACATATATATTAGTGACTTTGTTTTTTGTTCAATGCAATGCTTATGTTATGATTTTACATTTGTTAGGGGGTCACTACTCCAATTCAGCCTGTAATGTGTTTTTTTTTCTTGATCCATCAAAAATTGTGTGTTAATCCAGATTTTTAGTAAATGTGCTCCCTTATATCATGTCATGCTCCACTAAATAATTTTATTTTAAAATTCTTAAATAAACTGAAGTTAATTTATCAGTCTCTGTCATTTGTTCATGTTTATATTTTATTCCTCACTATGTCCTAACGGATTATCCAGGTCTGGTGCTACCTTTTAATTTATGTCTGCGCAATGTTTACCTGGGGTTATTGCTCAAGTATTTCGAACACAACGCAAGTTTCTAAATTTTCTTAGATCTACTCATGTTTAGATTGATAATTGATTGTTAGTAATAAAGTAAAATTTAAAGTAAATTGACACTACAGTAGCCCTTTTTTGAAAATTTAATTGGAATTTTAATTAATTAAAAATGGAACAAAATTTTGGTGTTTTTCGATAATAACTTTCGAAAATATTGCAGCACAAAAATCATTTTTACACCACCTGAAAGTGCACAAAATTACTTTTTCAATGCTATCAAATAAGTTCCCGTAAAATGTTCTTTTGAATTCTAATAAATTTAAAAAAATATTTTTTGACATAATTTACGACAATTTTTATTGTTGCAATGAAATACAAAACGTTTTCATTGTTTAAACAAATATTTAATTGCGCATTTCTCTTTCATTGTTGTAATCTGAGATGATATCCTAATACATTTTGCTTCCATATTTTATTTCATCAAAATTTTTTTGAAACCTGTAAACAAAGTTCTCCGACATATTTCTTTGCTTATATTAAGAAACATAAGATGAGAGGGTATCGTTGCTATGTTTTCATTCTTTTTTCAAAATGTGTTAATCCAACTAACATGCCGCTGTAAGTGCATATTTCACAAGAGGAATAAGAAAGTGAAGATAGGACATGGTCAGTTATTTGACTCCATTAGGGACATTTACATAGAAAATGAACAGAACAGATACAAGGTCATTGAAAGAACATGGGTTAAATATCTACCACAATCAGAAGTTTAAAATTACGATTTTAAGAGAATCATAAATATAAAATGATGCACGATTCAATTGAAATCATATTCCCGGTGAACAAGCTGGCCGCCGTAGGCGGGTAGTTATAATAATAATAAAGATAGAATAAGAGATTGACCGGAGTAACATCCTCCTACAATAGAGTGTCATCCTCCATTCAGCTGTCAGAAAAGCAGCTACATTTTTCACACTCATTAAGGACCATTTCTGATGGCATGACAGAACATGAGCACCAAAAGCACTTTACTGCTAGAAAGAAAAGGGTTCTTCGTTCGATAGCTATGTTTCTGAATGGAGAATGACACACTGAACCGTGTACGGCGTTATTCCACTCATTGTCTTAAGTGACGCAGAGCACCACCTATTTGCAGAACCATCTAGTGGTTTAAACTATTAACTTTGCTGCCTATTGAATTATGGTTCCGTGACAAAAAAAAAAACATTCCGTCCTTTCTGTTGAAACGACATCTTATCATTTCCATTCGTTTGCCAATTATTGATTCTGAAGTTGCTAAGGACTTTTAAATTACTCAGCATACGAGGATAATAATGAAAGTAAGTTATTGAAACAAGTTTACTCATCAAAAACGTTAAAAAAACAAAGGCCAAATAAAAATATTTCAAAGTAGCAGAAATGTTCCTGTCATTGCAATTATTAGTATTGAATTTTTAAACAATTTCTCAGTTTGCGTTCGTGAATTTAATTAAACTAACAGCGAGGCATTCCTTAGCACGAACCGATTCATTCACTCTACTGTGAAACTAACAAAGATTCAGAAATATACCTACCATTAGGGTAGGGACCGCACATAAAAAAGAGAACAAAAATATATTCCGAAACTTCACAAGTAGCTATCAAATATTTTCCGCTACCCATTGAAAAATCTTTTTTTTATGCATGAATAGATGTCGCATAAAAAAAACTGGTTTGAATGTATAAAGTCTGAACAGCAATTATACTTACCTGCACCATTCATCAGTTCCATTACACTAAATAAAAAGAAATGTATGTGTTTAAGTAATTGCAGCATTTCAAAAATTAAAAATTAATATACTTTGTTGCATGAAAATCGTTGATTAATTTAAGTCTTTTTAAAACATACATCAATGGGATATATCCCATAGTGTAATAATCATCTAAAAGGATCTTTATGTTCTAATATTTGATCATTTTCTTCGAAAAAGCTCCCTCTGTCATCACAGAAGCTCAAATGAAGAAGACCATGCTTTACATAACGCCAGTTTAATTTTGAAATCACTTGCACATCTTGCAGGAGAAACCAGTGTTAGTATTTTCTCCTCAATTTCCACGTATATTCTTCAGTCTGGCACGTATTGTGCCCAAGTCCATGAGTCAACGACTCATACTAAAAGGGAGTGTCGCATCTTTTGTTGCTACCTATGTATCAAATAAGGATGAAGTCTGACTTAGCTCCTATGTGTGGTGGTAGATTTCCTCCCTGGAAGAGTTTCAAGGGAAACCGGTTCACATTTGTGTTTTGCTTGGAAGAAAACCTTCAGAAGCCAACCCATCCGAAGCGAGTAATTCATTGTTAAAACGCACATCGATCTGCAATGTTTTGAGTAAAGCTAATTAACCCTTAACCGGTTTGCTCGTATGGTGTTCATGCTACCCAAAGTTACGCCTAACTGGTTTGCCCGTACGGCATACGGGCATCGATTTTTTCTCCTTTCCTTTCCCTATTTGCTGAATTTTTAATTCTCTGAACAACAGTATCAATATTTCTCAATAAATAGAGTGGCTTGTCCATGTTATTGAAATTATTGCATCCGGGTCTTTCGTTGAAGGATTTTTTTAAACTGGTGAAAAACACAAACGGGAATTTATGCAGCAAAAAAATATCTTTTTTATCAACGCTTCTGGTAAAAAAAATTACGGGTTAATGGATCAGGAGCACAGACAGAGGATAAAACCTTCTTCCTCTATGTTCCTTATCCAAGCCACGCCTCAACTTACTTAACCACTGGTGAACAACCTTATTGTACAGACAGTTTTAAACCATTGAAAGCAATATTTTATGTGATATATGTTGCTTCCATGAAGATATAATCAACATCATTCCTTTTTATAACACTACTCAAAATTTTACTTGTTTGTAAATGCATATTTAAGGTTCTCAAATTATTTTTAAATTGTTATGGGGACAGGTGTAACGGTTCTGTGTTCGATGCGCACAGGCGCATTTCCGCACATCATTAACTAGTGGAATTTGCGCACACATTGTAGGTTTACTGCATCCTAATCGCTTTTGGCAGGAAAACTTGGCGAATAACTAGAGGGGCAATAGAGAATGCATACTTAAGATAGTGACTGATGGGTGGGGGTTCTTTTCTATAAGATAATCACCACATTCTCAAGGAAAATTGATAATTACATTATTCATGTATTTTCAATTTATTTAACATAACGATTAATTTATATGGATTATTTATTGTTTAATTTAAATTATATCTGTATTAGTCTTATGTTTGAAAATAACAGTTATTAAGGTCTTTAGCATTTTCCCAGGGAAGCATCGTTGTGTTATCAGGGGCACGAAGTGTCATTCTCCTACTGACATTGATTGATTGCCATGCGTCAAAGGTTTTCAATGCGCCAAAGCCAAGCCAAATCATGTAGACATCGATAAAGTTTACAATACTGCAACCTTTCTAACGCTTGTGCGCAAAGAACACTACTTAATGACTTATCGAAAATGCGACTGTGCGCAAGTTCCACAATAAATGTGTAACTCTTCGTCTCTAATGTGAGTCAGTCCCTAGTCTGAGAGCGTCCTATTGAAAAAAAGCTATGAAACACTTTTCGCTAGTTAACTAATGATATTTTTTTACTTATTAAAATTATTAAGAACATGCCAATCATTTTAGACTGGAATCTCACAATACAGATGATATTGATTACTCTGGAATCTCGTTAACCCCTTAAGGGTCGCTTTTTTTTGCTGTCTAATAAGATGACCTCTCCAGTTTTGGCTGTCGTTTTCATTCATCCAAGAAGGCATAGAATACTTGAGATGCTTATGGATTCTACTTAATTTTTGTGTCAAATTATAAAGCTAATTAATCATTAAATTTTTGTTTATAAGCCTAAAACTGCGATAATTCGATGTACGTCAATATGATGGGCGCAACCGTTAAGGGAAGTTAATCCGAACTAATCTAATGTCTGAAACCTATGACAAAAATCAAGTTTTGGGATCATTTACGGCTCAATATCAAACTGTTTGCATCTGAAGTCAAAAATGAATATTCTGAAATTTTATATTGGTCATATTTATGCGGAATATTTCAACAATGGTGACTGATCACTATAGCCTGTATTTTATGTTAGAAATGGCTCAAATTCTTGGTTCAAAGCAATCATATATTGTTGTGCAAAGGAAAACTTTATTTCTCACGTTCACAACATAAGCGTTCAATCAGTTTGAGCGTTCATTCTTACAAATTTATTTAATACATAACAGTAATTTTAATTAATACATAGTAACCTTGTATCAAATTAAATATATTAGTAAAGAACTTTACACTTATATCAGTAAAAGTGCACTCACAAAGCGATCCAAGATGCCAATTTTTTCATATCGGACATCATAGAAATGTTCACTGAAATTCAAAATAAAAATAATTAAAAGTCAGTTCAAATTTCAGTTTACTATATGTTAATATTAAATTAAGTTAAGTCACCGTCTCTAAATTATAGTCAATGATAACGTAAATCTAGAGAACGGAGTAAGTTATGAGATGTGTCATAGAGCAGAGATGAATAGTCCGAAATACGATCTAAACGCATTTGAA
This sequence comes from Araneus ventricosus, assembly GCA_013235015.1. NCBI lineage: Eukaryota > Metazoa > Arthropoda > Arachnida > Araneae > Araneidae > Araneus > Araneus ventricosus. The sequence continues at coordinate 56,985 of BGPR01004697.1, read as the reverse complement.
AGTATTTTATACGTATTTTTAAAAAAATAAATTAGCTTCTAACAACTTCACGCACTCCACACCAAGGTGATAATGCACCATCAGAACAGACCCAATGTGTCGTGTGAACTGTGGCAAATCAGAGAGTCAGTCTGGGTTGTATCACGTCCCAGTGAACGTGAGCCCAATCCGCCAAGACTAAAACTTTATCTAACTAAACGTTTACCTCTTTTTCAAGTGTTCTGTGTTGTGTTATGTGAATTATAATGCTAATGTAATAAATTTGATTATCTTTTAAGAGCTAGGTGGTGTGATAAATGTTAAGCATTAAAAATTAAAATTTTGCACAGTGAAATTCTGTATTTAAAAAAGAAAATTGTGTAATTTAATGAAGCTTTTTCTACAGCCTTAAACGGCACAGAAGCACTTTCTACGTCATCCATCGGTGAAGTGGTTGCTTTTAGTATTCTACTTGCTGTGAACTTGTCACTAACTTTATTTATAAGTCGTACACAACGGAAGCCATCAATGATAGTTACCTACACTATATGCCCAAAAGTATCCGGACACTTGCAGATTTTCACATTTTTTAGAATTTCTCCGGAATGGTTTAACTCAGTGCCTTTAAACTTCAGACATGTAAAGAATAGACAATAACTCACATTTTACTTTGAAGATTCGGTCCTGGGGGCAATTAAGGGACACCGTCTACAAACTGATGAAGGCAAAAAAGGTTTTGGCCCACCCCGCTTCACAGAATACTGATAACAAGATGAAACTTTCAGAAATAGTTATGTATAATGTGCATAATAGTTACGGGGATTTCCGTAAACTCAGCGCAAATATTTGGGAAGATATAAAGGTTTTCTTAAAAAGTCTCAAATTTTCCCACCTGTTTTTTGCTTATAACATGCAGAGTTGTCTGTTATATTATACAAAACTTACAGAAACGATGACAATATGTTGGAGAAGCCTCTTGTAAAAATTTGGAAAAGAAGTTTTGAATATTGCAGGAATTATGAGCATTTTTAGTAATTAATGTTTCACTGCGCATGCGCGAAACATAGTGTAATTTTTCTTTCACAACTTTAAAGCCAGATATATAGGGCAACTTATATAACAAAATTCAGTTCAATATCATTAGTATTCAGAAAGATATCGGAATTACAACGAGCAGAATTTTAGCTCCTGTCGAAGAGAAGCTAAAAGATGAGGGGTTGTACCCGAATTGATATTTTTTAAACTTATATTTTTAAATAGTTATATTGAATTTTATAGTGGTTAGAAATTGCTGACTACCCATGAAGACTTATCAATTACGTGCATAACTTAAATTCCAGCTAATTAGGCACTATAAATAACAAAAATTTTATTACTTTAATTATATTATTTACATGATTATTAACAAGTTACATATTCTAATTTTACAACCAAACGATATTTTAAAATATATTTCTTTTATGGCGAAACGATTTTTTCATCTAATTAATTTCTTTTCTTAAAATATTTTAATAATTCTACATATATATTTTTTATACGAATATTACGTAGATTACGAATATTAGATGTGTTCATGGGTATTCAGCAAATTCTAACCACTATACAATTCAATATAACTATTTAAAAATATAAGTTTAAAAAATATCAATTTGTGTACAACCCCTCATCTTTTAGCTTCTCTTCGACAGGAGCTAAAATTCTGCTTGTTGTAATGCCGATATCTTTCTGAATACTAATGATATTGAACTGAATTTTGTTATATAAGTTGCCCTATATATCTGGCTTTAAAGTTGTGAAAGAAAAATTACACTATGTTTCGCGCATGCGCAGTAAAACATTATTTACTAAAACTGCTCATAATTCCTGCAATATTGAAAAGGTTTTTTCCAAAGTTTTACGAAATGCTTCTCAGACATATTATCATCTTCTCTGTAAGTTTCGTATGATATAACAGAAAACTCTGAATGTTATAAGCAAAAAACAGGTGGAAAATTTTGAGATTTTTTAAGAAAGCTTTTATATCTTCCCAAATATTTGTGCCGAGTTTACGAAAATTCCTGTAAATATTATGCGCATTTAAACATTACCATTTCTGAAAGTTTCATCTTGTTATCCGTATTCTGTGAAGCGGGGTGGGCCAAAAATAGTTTTGTCTTCATCAGTTTGTAGACGGTTCCCTAAATGCCCTCAGGACCGAATCTTCAATGTAAAATGTGAGTAATTGTCTATTCTTTACATGTCTGAAGTTTCAAGGCAATCAGTTTAATCATTCTGGAGAAATTCTAAAAAATGTGAAAATGTGCAAGTGTCCGGATACTTTTGGGCATATAGTGTATACTCCAACAACGTAGAGGAGAATAAGGTAAGATAACGCGTCGAAAAACATTGATAAAAGGAATAGAATTAATGTTTATAATTGTGATAACGTACTATTTTTTTTTGGGGGGGGGCAATATTTAGCAATAATTGTAAAAATATTTGTGCAAGGATTCTTTAAAAAATGATAATGATAAAAATAATAGCTCATTTTATCTTGTGACATACTCTGGTAAAAGTGGTGAAAACTTACTGAACTGCCCTTTAATGCTTAAATAATGTGGTGAAGATGGCTGTAATAATAACTGTCTAGAGTATGTAGCCAAGGACTAAATCATAGAAAAACGATTTCTCATCTTTTTTTGCATTCTTTATATCGGTTTTTACCTTTAAACATGAGCTTGATGAACACCTTTTAATGACACAAATCTTTTTTTTTTTACCACAGTAATAACGTTTTTTCTATTTTTATTGCTAGACTTTACATGGACAGAAATAGCTGCTTAGATTTGTAAAAGTTTTTTAACTATACCTTATCTAAGCATTTTTACGTTAATTTACCCTGTATTTTACACAAATTTGACTTTCAGTTCTACCAGAATATATTTGGTTGAAATATAGCCAGAAGTGGCTCTTGCGCCACAAAACCCCGCCAAAACAAATCGATTGACCGATTCGGTGTAAATTTGAAATAAATTAACTACTTTGACGTCTAGACCACATAACAAAGTTCATTATAACTTGTTGCATTTCTGAGCTAACATGTTCAAAAACATATGGATACACAAACGTACAGAACATTTTTCGAACCGAGTCCAAATTAGACACAGATCTACAATTTTTGTGTAAAAGGCATATAACAAAATTCACTCATCTAGCTTGTTGTGGTTTTGAATAATTTTGTTCACATACGCACATACGACGAATATATGGACAGTCAACCCGCTGATGTATTTGGTACAAAATTTGAAATATATTTATACAATTTTAGTAATAAAGCCATAAACCATTTTCTGGTTTGTTTATACTACATTAAAAACCTTGAATTTATCTGCTTGTATGTTGGACTCCTGCTTTGAAGATCCATTGACTTAGCATTACACCGGAAATACGTATTACAGGCATGTGAACAAACAAGAAAACTCGTCCATAGTTCGCTGCTTTTTTGAGTTATCGTGTTCGCATCACACGGACGTACAGACAGTCAGGCTTCTCAGGGATAGATTTCGTCCATAACTTGATACGAATCTACAATTTTGGTGTAGAGATCTCATATTTCATTTTATCCATCTAGCTTCGAGTTATTGAGTTCATAAACAGACAGATAAGCAATAATGTTTACAATAATGTTTCCCAGGGAGATCCTAAAACACGAAAATTCAACAAAATCTCGAGGTTGAATTTTGTCGTGATTATAGCACTTTCTCTTTGTATACTCTTTATACCATATTGTAATAAGATATTGAATGTTGATGTTATTTCGCCTCTTCCCTTGGTAATAGTTTACAGAAAAAATTTAATTTTGTAAAAACAAGGTTTGAAGATAAAGAAATCAATTTTACATTCAAAAACTTAGTCACTTCGTATTCTCTAGATACAAAAGTATACCGTAACTATGAAAGACAACAACTGAAGTTGCTCAGCAAAGTATATTAAGAATGCATCAAAACATTGCATAATACTCTCAAATATGAGATACCCATTTGTCCGCGCTTTAAAAATGTTTCATTTCATTTCAGTAGCGCACTTCTATTTGAAATAATTAGCAAAGAAACAAGCGTTCCATTTCAAAAAGCAATTAATTATCTTACATTAAAGGAACTTTAAGCTTTGTAATTATTTACCCGCATATTTTTCTTTCAAAGAATTTTATACATTAGATGATAATGCGATTGAAATTCAATTTGTCTTTAGCGTTGAAATTTAATAATATTGCACTAAACAGTCGGGTCATGTAAAATTAATTTCCATTTATTGATGAATGAGTAGCATCATGGCTACAGTGCAGTATCTTAAATTTATATTAAAATGCATGCAACATATCGCCTCTTAACAAGCAACACCACATATCTCAATTTTCCAAGGAAGAATAAAATGATTTTTTCAAAAATAATCAGGAATGTTTCTGATATTTTTTCACATCTGGTGTGAACATGCGGTGTCATGTTGCTGGTATATATGTGGTTAGACTTGTTAATCGACCATATTTTCAAGGTGCTATCTTAAAAATGCTATAAAAATTATATTGAGATCATCTTTTTATTTAAAATAAATTGAAGTATTGCACACTTACTAGCATGCATCTCTGCATTTTAAAGTACAATTTTTCACAATATCACTTGTAAGAGTCCTTTGATCTGAAAAAAAGAGGAAAATAGTAAATGTACTTTTTAATGAAATTCAACAAAATTTGAAATGAAACAGAATTCATTTGAAGTGAAAAGAAAGCTGATATAAATATTATCTACTTCAAAATTTTGGAAACTGTGAAACAATAATGCTCAGTTTATAGTTTGCTATAAGTACATTTCTTTCCCTTTCAGTCCATACAATAATAAACTGAAATTAAAATTTATAGCATTTTGATGAAATTTTTAACTGTCTACAAATTTAATTTTAGGAACTAATGATGAGGCATATTTATATTTTTATTCGCTTTCATGAGAACTGTGTTTCATTTTTTTTATTTACATGCTAACTATAATTTTGGTTAAAAGTTCCAAGAGCTATGTTTGTGTACACTGCGACAACGATTTGAGAATGTGAAGATTAGTTGCGAATGCTCACTGTTTTTCTTCTCGTCTTTTCTTTTTGCCATTATCTGGGAAAGTATTATATATTTCTTCAAACTTACTCACTAAAAGAACACTAATTTTTTACATTAAGTAATGAAAAAAGTTCACTAATAAAATAATTAAATATTTTTGAAAAAATTTTAATATAACTGTGAAAAAAAACTGAATTGTAACATAGTGAAATTTTTACATGGGTTTAAAGCTGAGACGTTATAATGCCGGTATCGAAAGAATCAAGTGCATATATGCAATAGTTTCCGAAACATTTACAAAAAACTGCAGATTCCCACTGTTCCCTATTGGAAAAAATTAAAGCCGGTATGAAATCATACCGGAAATTTTGAAACCGGTATGAAACCATACTGGAAATTCTGAAACTGGTATGAAACCATACAGGAAATTTTGAAGCCGGTATGAAACCATACTGGAAATCTTGAAGTCGGTATGAGACCGTACTGGAAATCTTGAAGTCGGTATGAGACCATACTGGAAATTTTGAAGCCGGTATGATACCACACTGGAAATTTAGAAGCCGGTATGATACCATACTGGAAATTTTGATACCAGTATGAAAACATACTGAAAATTTTGAACCAGTACAGTTTAATACTGGAAGTATTTAAGACAGTATACTGTTTTAAATACTTGTAATAAGTGCCTAACAATAACTTAAATACTTGTAATATAAAAAGTTTGATTAACCATATATGTGTATGGAAGTGGATCCGCGGAGGGAGAGAGATAATCCCCCTAAAGTAGGCATAATCTAATTTTTTAAAATAAAATTAGTTATTACTAGGGGGCTCTGCCCCTGCTCGCGAAAGATCACCAATCCCCCGGAGGATTGCAATCCTCCCGTGTTTGCTACGCAAACCTAGCTCGCTTCGCTTGCTACAATGAAAACACTGCGTGTCTTAGCAAAAATATTGTAAAATTTATATATATATATATATATGAATCAGCTTTATTTTGCTTCTAATGCTTTAATTTAAATCAGCATAGAATAAAATATTTTAGCCTCAATAAGATATTTTTCTTCAAATAAAACTAACAAAGAAAATTATTAAAGTGATAAACAAATGAATAAGATGTGCAAAATTAAAACAATATAATTATTCTAAAAACAAATTAGATTTAATATTATTAATAAAGAGATTGTGGTTTTACATCTTATCACTATGAACATAAAAAAAGACAGTATTATGAATAAATAAAAGTCGTAAGCTGATTTCCTTTTAATGCTTTAACCTTAGTCAAGAAAGATTAAAATTTTTTGGCCCTGAAAAGGACCGTTTTTTTATGTAGTGAAAGCATCAGGAAGTCAAATTCAACAGCATTGATGTATCAGATAATTCTTTTCAGCATTTTTTAAAAAAATTATTCAACTCTATTCCACGATATATACAAACACATACATAAAATCATGAATATATGCATTGTAAATACAATATATTGCCCTTCTGAACATTACAAACAATTTCATTCTTGTATATACAAAACATGATTTGAAAAGCTTCCATTATTATTCACCATAAAAGTCAGACATCCTTGAATAAGACACTTAATAAATGAGCAAATTTGCACTACATCATTACACTAAAAAAAGAATTCCCTTAAACAATTGATATACTTTTCAAAAAAATTAATACTGTATTGCAGGTCAAAATTTAAATTATATACAAAATATAAGCTACATACATATAAAAGGGTTATGTTAATGTTCACGGTATTTCTCTGTAAACACAATTACATACCTCTTTGGTCGAAGAGATAATTGATCAAATGACCTGGCTCTAGACATACCAACATAAAGTTGGCCATGTGTGAAAACAGGATTAGTTAATACCAAACACACTTTATTAGAAGTTTGGTCTTAGGATTTATTAATGGTCATAGAAAATGCCAAACGTACAGGGAATTTTTTTCTTTTAAAACTAAAAGGAATATTATTGTCCGATGGGATGAGCGGTATTCTGGGAATTAAAAATGTTTCTTTTGAGCTTGAATCAATCATTTCTGCTTCAATAACGTTACGCTGTAGTTTTTTCACTATTAGCTTTGTTGTACAGCCCGTTGCACAGGCCTTTTGAAGGCATCAAATTTTGAAGTAGCGTTATCACTGCACTTTTTTTTACTACTTGCTGTTGGTTTGGCAAGTGAACGGCCAACCTCATGATTACCTACATGAGGTTTTTCTGAGAAAGAAAATTCAATGAGTCTCCACATCGCTTCAGGAGCACTTACATATCTACATTACTTACATTACATATCTACATTACGAACAGCAAACCCGTAGGAATAATATTGCAACTATGTAACCCTAACACGTTTTGCAGATCTTCTTTCTTCAACATGTTCCAAGTTGGAATTCCAACCGCATTCTCCATTCAGAAATAGAAGAGGATAAACCATAGGATCGCTGCACTGATTAAGTGGTGAAATATTTTTGTTTGTATTAACTGTTAGCAACTGGATAAATGCAAATATCTCGATTTGCTGGGGGCTCTACTTCATCTCCAACAAATATTGCAGCGACCTCTGTCCTTGAAGTTGGTGCATTATACCTGCGTAAGTCGAAATCTGGATGTTCCATAAAGACCATTTTAACATTTACAGCTGGATTAGATTGCATCAATTGATGCATCTGCAGATATGATTCCGAAAATGGATTTATGCTTCGTAATAAAGCGTCCAACTTCTCCATTACAGAG
>BGPR01004697.1:15328-42331 GCA_013235015.1 Araneus ventricosus | reverse complement strand
GGGGGGGGGCTGTCGGGCTACAGCCCCCCCCCAGAGCCAAGCCAGAATTCTTGATTTTATTTAACATCATTACAACCTGTTTTTTCTTAATTTATCTCTTTTAAAAAATAATAAAATTGTTTCAACATTACTTTCTGGCTTGACTGGCTCGAAAATTTTCCTATTTTTGTAGTCACTCCACTTGTACTTGTAGCTTTGGCATGGTCGAAGACACTTTTTGGCTAGTTATTTCATTGTAATTTTTATTAAATTATCGAAAGTATTGTATTGTTTTTTATGATTCTTATTGTCAGGTGAGTAATGTCTTTAAAGTTAAAGAGTTTTGGTTTACTTTAGCCTTCAGATTTGACCTTCATCACGACAATACAAAATTTTTATGACCTCCGCCCCCCCCCCCCCAGACCTGAATCCTAGATTCGCTACTGATCCAGCTAATTCGTTACGTTTATGAATTATCATGTTTACTTGAACACGGAGAAATGATCGCATTGATATGTATGCAAATATTGTTATTTTTTGACTTGGGGTGATCTTCCTCAAGGAGATTCATTCAAAACCTCGAGGACGAATTTTTAGACAATTACAATACTTTATGTACACTTCATATATGAGAAATTGAAAAAGAAAGGGGAAGATGGAGAACATGAGATATTTCTGCCGTGTTAATAATTAAAAACCCCTAAAATTATAAATCTGTAAGAGCCGTCAATATATTTTTTTGCTGGATAACCTTGATAATATTTAAGTCGATTACAGGCAGAACACTGTAAAAAAATGTAATCGAATGTTATCTCCAATAGATGTTGATACGCGTCAGATATGACTGATGTCTCTCAGAAAAAGGCTTTAACACTTTCAATTAATTGCTATACATTAACAAAATCCATGGATGTTATAGGTTCAAAATCATTTTTTTTCTGATCATTCTGTCTGTTCTGTAATTAATTTTCCTGAGGAGAAACGTTACTAAAAGCCTATTCATAACAATCAGCCTAGTTGCTTCTATTTTAATGAATATTTTCATACGTAAGATTTTTCAACTTCTTACTAAAATACATTGAGCTTACTTTTTGTGCATAACTGGAATTCATGAGGATAATCGACGTTTTTATCGATGCATTTCCCCATTTCCAAAAGCTTATTCAGTTGACAGTATTCCACACACATCTGAAAAATAATTTTCATAAAATTATAATACTCCAACTCCACATATTCATCTGAAATAGTAAAATGGTCATAGTAGCATTCATTATAAGTATTAAATCAAAATGTAGTTTCAGTGATTGTTGTAAGTCAGTGGCGAATCCAGGATTCGGGTCTGGGGGGGGGAGGGGCTGAGGTAATAAAAATTTTGTATCGTAGTGACGAATGTCAATCGCATGCCTTATGTAAACCAAAACGATTTAAATTTACAGACTTTCCTCACCTGACAATAAGAATCATAAAGAACACTACAATACTTTCTATAATTTAATAAAAAATACAATGAAATAACTAGCCAAAAAATGTTTTGGACCACGTCAACGGTACAAGTACAAAGACTAGAAAAATAGGAAAATTTTCGAGCCTGTCAAGACAGAAAGCAATTTGTCACGATTTTATTAATATTTTAAATAAAAATTAAGAACCAACAGTTGTGGCGATTTTAAATAACATCAAGAATTTTGGTTTAGCTCTGGGGGGGGGGGGTGCTGCAGCCCGATAGACCTCCCCCTGGATTCGCCACTGTAGTAAGTTCACTCGTGTCCAGTGAATTTTACTTTCTAAAAGAATAGAAGTTCTGCGTCAGTAAATATTCTTAAACATTCCATAATGGTTTTTAAATGGAAATAAATTAATGCTGACTTAATACACTTGAAATGTGCACCGCCGATTTAATTTTTAACAGGGCAAAGGGGACGTGATGTCGTAGCATAACGTGAGACACTGTAACTGAGTTACATGTACAGTTGAGTTATGTACAATATGACTGCGGTATCTTATAGACTGATTGGATTATTTGATTGAAATATTAATAAATTGGTTTTATTAACACAATCATCGTCTTTAAGGCAAACACGTTACATTGTTCATAAAATGGAAGTTTCATTCACATGCTTCATTCACATGCTCAAATATTATCAATATTTTCGCTTACAAAGTATTAATTAAGGAACATTGCTTGTTAACTAGAACAAAATTACATTTCTAACGGATTTTTCAACATATTTTCTAACACTCTTGCTCAGCGAATAGTCTTATAAGTTTCAGTTGTAATTCATCAAATGTAAGTATATTGCTAGTGTGGTGTGGATGTTTCAAATGACAGTGTATCGTTTCAGTTCAAAATTAGGAGGCCTTCGCCACGTATTTCTCGTCTAGATTTAATCCCTTCTTGGTCGAATTTTTTTTTTCGAATTTCCGACCACATAAAAAGCATTTTTTTCTTATTGCAGAAAATACAAAATGATTGTTTTCCATTCAAGGCGGGAAATCTCACACCGAAAGCCTGAAGAAAGTAGGACTGTTTGCACAACCGTTTAGTAATATTCAGAAATAGAAAAAAAAATAATCGCGGAATATAACAAGACGTGTAAGTAGCGAAGAATTCACTTCAACGATGCAATTTTTCTCTCCGTCGCATGACATTCGACACCGACCGTGCGGCCACAAACAAATCGAACGTATGACATGCGACGCCGACCAAGAAGGGGTTAAAAGAGGGAGTGAGGGTAATCTGAATAAACTAAAATGAACAAACTGAAACATTAGGACATTCGATAGCAATTTATTTGTATTTTTCTTTTTCTTTATATGCCGTTCGGATTCGTGCAGGTAGTTGAATTATTTACCTGTGTACCTCTTATTAATGTATTCAATGATGATATTATAAGACCTGAGTGAATACAATTTTATTTAACCTCCTAATTAGATGGAATATCCTATCGGTGACATTTATCGTAATTTCAATCCATAAAAGAAAGCAAAGGACACTAAAGATACTTAAGCGTGTCCAAATTATTTTTGTCCTTTATATTGCTACTTTGACTTAATTACAAATTTAAAAATCCAAAATTCTGTAATTTTATGCAAATTTAGACACGTCATTATTTGCGAAAGGATCAGAATTCATCAATTTTTATTTTCATATCTTGCAGCAGATGATTAAAGATCACATCATTTGTTATACAGGGTAGATCAAAGCTATCTGACCGTCTTGAAATATTAACTCTTAAGTTCCCAGTGTTGTCTTTAAGCAACATACCCAATTGTGGCTCCTAAAATTCTTGAGAATAAGACTCAAGCTCCAATGCCTGTTGTTGCCAATTGGATACATACTGAAAATCTTATTAAATCTATTTACGTAGATTGCAACTTGAGTTCTGATTAAAAAAATGAAAATAAATGGAAGATTTTCACTTGAGGCTGCAACTTTTTAGCTTTGTTTATACGCTTTAGAATACCATATTTTATTCTATAATTTTGAAGAAAATTCCTTGTCTATATTATTAGTTCTTAAAAATCATGTGTGATATTATATAATTTTATCAAGGAGATTTATTTTTCAATTAAAGACTAGTCTTGTCAATGGGTTCAAACAATTTTTTTGCCATAAACCATACTTAAAACAAAATAGGATTTTTTAAAGTATTTTCCCATGTTTTATTCAAGAAATGAAAGTCAAAAAACATTTTAAAATAATTTTTTTAAAAATCAGTTCTTTAACGGTTAAGAACTCTTTTTTATTTATTAATTTTAATTTTTTATTTTGTAGTTAAAATTTTAATAAATTGCCACAGACGTATTTTGCATTGCCCAGCGGATCGAAACGATGATTATTCATTTTGAAAACCATGTATTATTTTTAATATAAAAATCATTTGATTCAAGCTCTCTAACCTAAAGGCTAACATACGCGTTTAAAATACATTCAGAGGTTGATTTTTTTAAATCTGGCAAAAAATTATAGCAAATTAGATATTGTGTGAGTAACTAGATTTTCAATTAAGCGAATTTGTTAAAAAACGAAATTGCCATTTTGATTTAGACTGAAACCTTAATTGACATAGGAAAGGCGATTTCATACAGTCGATTTTACAGTTTGGGTTTTTTGCAAAGTTTGACCGCATTATTTGGGAATTTTTTTTTCAACTAAAGGGTTTGCTCAGATGTTTTAAGGGAAACTCTAAAGAATTTTCATTCTACAATTGCTTGATGACCACAACTTTTGATTCTAGAAAGATGGCAGAACAGACCACAACGCTAGTTCTGCAATTAGCCTACTAAGACAACACTGTCTCAAAAGCCAAATCTCTAAAAATAAAAATATGCGATAGCCACCTCGCGTACCAGACTCAAATATCTTTGAGGCTATATCAGGGACAGAATTTTAGCTAATATTTCCAAAAGATGTTAGTTCTAAATTACATCCTCTATGTTAGCAAAAGCGCTGACAAAGCCACATTTCAAAGAGGACACAGTTTGAAGGATATGATTTTTCCTATTAAATTCTATAATAACGTCAAAAGAAAATAATTTCAAATTTATGTTTGCTTTGTTTTTAGAATTTATTGCAGAGGCTGTACTAGAAATAAAATAAGGTCGAACTTCGGCGCCAGCCTGTAAAAGGCGCTAATTCCCTTTAAATCGCACGATTACTGATATTTCATAGTAAACAATATTAAACAAAAAGTTAATTTTAAATGATAAGATGCCTTAAAAATGTAAATTCCATAACTAAATAGATGTTGCATGCAGTTAAAAGCGTAGTATTCTCACCTTATGACTCAGAGGCCCTGTTCCATTATTTCGCTTCCATATCTCCAAATAATCCAAGCAGTGCGTATCGTAAGGAGAAGGCAAAAGTTCTCGCGTTTGCTGAAATGAAAGCAAAAAGAAACGTCAGTTAATACAAATTTCAATTCCAGCAGGATTGCCAAAAGACATTGGGACACATTAGTTAGTAGAGGGAAGTTGACTAGTAGGGTAGCCAAAAGTCATTGGGTCGCGTTAGTCACTGGAAAAGTTTTGAAAGGATGGGAAATCAGATGCCACACTATTCTAGTGATGATAATCAGTAGATTTTGGTATACTCATATCGTTACATTTAGATCCTACTAAGGTTGATTTCTCGACAATGCTGTGTAAATTGAAATCGCTCACTTCGCATCTACACAGCACTGTAAACATTGACTTATAATAAATTTAACAAATCCATTGAAACTATATTAGTTATTTTTCTTCATTAGAAAACATTTTTTTTGTATATTTTGCGGTCAAAATGATAAATTGGTTATTGTATATAATAACCGGGTCTTTAAACGGTTACTATATACAATAACAGATTACTCACATTGACCTTTAACATATATATACATTAATTCAAGCAAGATAGTATTTTTAGTATGATTCTCAAAAATTAAGCAAACAAACAAACAAAAAAAGGATTCATTTGGTTTCATATTCACTTCGCTTACTTTCATCACCGTATGTGAACCAATCTATGTCATCTGGTTTTCCAATCAGTCCAAGCTAACCGCAAAAGTTGCTTCAGCGAGGAAAGAGATAGTCTAATTTTGTTTTTAAACACACAGGAAATGTAAAAAGAAAAAATACATGGTGTTCAGGATAAAGGTATCCAAAAGTATTTAGTGATATTGAAAGAACCACACATAGCTTGTTATAAACTTAAGTTGCATGGGGTCCTGAGGGGAAATTCTCGAACTTTTTCCGAGTGAGTGAAGTTCAGAGTGAGTTAAATTAGATATCCACACAGCAAATGACTTGTTAAGTGATTCGTAGTACTTTTGTTTTTGTTTTCTTTAATCAACATCTTTCTAATCGGTAACTAGAAACTAGAAAAAAAAAAACCTCACCCACGTGAACTTCCATCTTAATATACAAGGCGTCAGAGAAAGATCTTTATTAATCTAAAAACTAATAGCAAAAATACGAAAAGATGAAATGAAAGGCAGTTTGCGACAAAAGAATGAAGAAATCTAACAGTTTTTTTTGTTTCTACTATCAATAGTCTAAGGTACACGGCGCTAATTTCTTAGCGGTTGTAATAAGTAACGAAAATGGCGACCGCTCTCAGGACAAGGTGCCGTGTGTATTGCGGTTAAAGGAAACAAAACCAGCAAAATGTTTCGCCTAATGAACCATAGAAGTCCACCAAGTGTGCCTTCTATTTGTATATGGATAAAGAAGTTTAAAGACACAGAATATGTTAAAAAAACACTTGCGGAAAATCGAGTTCAGACTGGACATTCTTTGAGCTACTAACGTAGACCTACAATGAATGTACTGTAAAAAATTAGATTTCATCATTGTTTTGAAGCAAATTGAATTTAATTTAACTTCTTCGTATGTTTCTTATTAATGTAAAGACTGTTCTGGACACTCTGTATTAGAAGCCCTGTAAACAACAAAACTCTTACCATTGAAACGTACGCATTATACTGCATCCCTCCTTCCATAGAATATCCACCAGAAAAGGGATTTACCATGGCTCTTCGATCGTGAACTTTCACCTGAATCATCACGGGAAATGAGTGATGCACGTAATCTTCCACCTGAGTGTTTATGCCCAATTCAATGACTGAAAATAAAGATGAAGTTTTATTAGTTAAACAGATCTTCACACGAAGAATAAGCATTCATCCACTCTGTTCAAAAAAGTTTGGAGCCATCAAATAAATGCAGCTATCTATTATTTAGAAAGCCAGGTAATTTATAAAATTCTATTTATTTGATTTAAAATTTCATATTAAAGAAACAAAGGTATCAAAAATATTTTGAGAACTTATGAAAAATCATGAACATAGAATCAGAGCAACACATATATTTTCTCATTAAGACCCTAAATACAAAACATGATTGATATATAAAAGTAGAATAACATATTTTTTTGGACATTATTAGTATGCTGATATCCTGTATTGGCTTCTGAAACGTTTTAATATTGGTTGCGAATTCTAAAATAGCTAATTTGCCATGAATAACCTTAAAAACTGCCCCAAAATAATTATCAATGACTTTCATTTTAACGAAAAACACAGCCATGAGAACTAGCAACAATGTAGGTGTGCAGTTCAAGTCGTTGCGTAAACATTGCAACTCACCAAACGTGTTTTACACAGTGCAGCAACCATGGAAATAACGTGCATTGCTTTGCACTTTCCATTTTTCTCAAATTGTGAGCATAAATCAACAACCCTACAGCCCAGAGCTCGCCCCATGAGATTTTTGGTTCTTTCGGACATTAATAGAAGTATGATACGGTAAAATTTTTAACGGACACTTTAGTCCGGATTTTGGTGTAGTCTTTTTTGAAAAAGATATACGAAGAAGAGTCTAGGAAGAACATACTTATCGCATGGAAAAAAAGGATGCATCCATGCGTCAAAAGTCCAGTCCGGTATTTCGGGAAGAAGCAGAAATGTGATGGTACTAACAGCAATAGCGAATAACTGCTGCAAACTTGCTCGTAAGACAAATTTTATTTCTTTTCAAATAGTACTTTATTACTGAATTACTCCGCCGCCCCCCCCCCCCTACATCATTAGCTAATGAACTGAAATTCACGCCAATGACGTTGTTGGAACACCAGATAACGTTGCTCGCAAATACGTGCGCCACAGACAGTTATTTTGCGACAACCTGCGCATATTCTTTTCCAGAGCATGCAGCCCTGCAAGTAGTCTAAGGTATAAATGAAATGCAGCAAGAATTAAAAACATAATTTTTTTTACTTACTGAAAGTATTAGGATATAATTCTTCTTCAGCGTTTGGTTGTCCTACCAACGATTCGATGGTATAACAGCAATTCGGCTCGCCTCTGCGGTCCACGACAGGAATTCTCTTGTAGGACTTTCTGAAATGAAATGACTGAATCAATATTTCAATAGCGTCTGTGGAATTTTTTAAACTTACCAGTGAATAACAAGTATCGGGATATTTTGTCTGTTTTCCTTACTTCACAATTGTATCAGATCTCCATTACCGTTATTTGTATGGAATTAGGTAAATGACAATTATTAGTATAGATTCTGCCTCAGAAAAATTGAACCTCCTCTTCCCGCCAAATATATTGTCATTCAAACATTTAAAATCTGTAAACACCGCTTAAAATTCAGTTTCAATATCTGAAATTCTTTCCGTATTTTGACAATACGGTGAAATTTCACCTAACCATGTTACATAAATATGAAAATTTAGATACTAAAAATGTATCTTAACAGATGAGAGTTTTAATTCAAATATTTATTGCTTTCAGTGCCATTAAAAAAGTCTTATGTCGGAAATATATATATATTTCTGGGCGCACTGCGTGACGCGTGCTGTATGTTTTACATTGCGATCTCAACTCCTCAACTTAACTCTTAGTCGAGCTACCCCCGCTCAGCCTTGGTGTTCGAATCACCTGAAGAACGATCGCTGCGACAGCTCGAAAACTGAGGTCAAAGTCCTAATAGTCATCACCGACCAAGAACCGGCCCTCCCGAAGAAGGTACGTATTGTCACTGGTGAGGGACTAACTCAACCCACACCATTACTATGCCTACCAGAGAAGCGAGAATCCGCTTACTTATACGGCGATTTCTGATACACGTACTCGTGGTGCGCAGATGGGGGAACTCCAAACCTTAAACAGGACACAGTTATGCGATTTGGAACTATCTACGATTTGGTGGTTTATAGATTCACCCTTTTAAACTGCGCCCAAATCGCAGTTTTCATTTTTTAGTATATGATTCATTTTTTAGTATAGTATATGATATATTTAGTATATGAATTTTAGTATATGATCTGGACATTAAAACTGTTGATCTGGATCAACTGTTGCACCCAGTAGTAGTAGAGGACTCACTTGCGAGTACAGGTCTAATCTGCATATTTGAATCTCTTTACTACGCTGCGAAGCAAAACACAAAACGTGCCATTGTGCATGTATAGACAAAATCCAGGACAGAATACTGTCGTTTAATTTAATGGATAGTAGTGTGCCCCAAGCTTCGACCCTTCTAAAGTGATAGTTATGCAGGTGTTTGTCTTTTTTTGAAGTGATTTTTAAACTGTGTAATGACTCTAGATCGTGATGTGCCCTTTTCCATTCATTTGAAGTATAGCCATGTTATTTGTCCTAAGCCAGGTTTTTTTTCCACCCACTTTAATCGAAAAATACAGACACGCCATTCACTTGTATTTAAAAGGACGCTAACTCTGAATGAAGGTAGGGGGAGCTATCTTCTTTCCCTCTCTACAGCTGCTTGCCAATCGCTCTTCGATTTTCCCTGTCAGCAGATTTTAATTTATGCTACCCTCGAAGTGAGGCTTCAATCTATGCAAGGCATTGTTCTTTTCGCTAGCCTCTTTCAGGGTGCCTCTGATTTTCGTTCCGATTTCAGTCCAGACGGAATTCCAACCATGGCAAGCCGTTTGGCTCATTTTCATAGATTTTTATAGCTTTTAACTTCTTGCGTTCCAAAATATAAACTTTGTCTGTGAAGTGAATGGCCGGCTTAAAGGACCATGAACTTTCCATTATCGCAAGAGACTATCGATGAACGTTATTTTATCACCACGTTTTTATTAACTCGCTTTCTTGTCTGTCTGTCTGTCTGTTCGGTACAAATTTTGCAATCGATTTTAAACTAACTTCCCGACGAGCTGGAGACTTAAAACTTTAAACATAGCTCTGAACTAGATGACAATGCAATATTAACTCGCTTTATTGTTTGTTTGTTTGTCTGTTAACTTTTTATTTAATATCTTGTGTTGTACCGACTCATAGCTTCGATAGATGGCGCTGTCCAGCTTGAATAAAAATGTAAACAATACACAAATTAAGCCAAAGTTAGAGATTCATCATTTGATGCAAAAATTTAATTCCGACGAAAACGATATAATTTTATATTTAATTATGTTTGAACGTCTGGCAAAACAAGCTGCAATATTAGAAAACACTTGGATAACTCATTTGCTTGGCTTATTGCCGTATTACGTTGCGCAGTTAATCGCCAGAGAACCAGATGAGATTGCAAACGATTATAACGAAGTTAAAAAGATATTATTAAAACAGTATAAGTTAATGCCAGAAAATTTCGCCAAAAGTTTTTTATGCTTAATATGAATTTAGGAATCACCTGGAAAAATTTTGCCTATGAATTAAGAAGTTTTTTTCAATGAATGGGTGAATGGAATTAAAGCAGATAGTTTTGAAAAATTGAGCGACCTTATCATAACTGATCAGATTAAACGTAAAGTGTCTCAAGAAGTAAAAGATCATTTCATAGATGACTGGCTTAAGCTGAATTCGCCAGATGATTTAGTTGAAAAACTGGATGACTATGATACCTTGAGGTCAACTTTTAGAAGTAAACAACCACGTAAGGAATGACATTACGACAAGCAGAACTCCTTTAAAGGTGATCCCACTATTACAACCAACGAAAAGAAAAAGCTGTACGGTATTACACATAATGAGAGGGGTAAGCCAAAATGCTTCAACTGTTCTAATTTTGGGCACATTGCAAGGAACTGTTCGCTCCCAAAATCAGTTTTAACATGCCGAGAATGCAGTGAAACAGGCCATAAAGCTATAAACTGTGTCTCCAAGGAAAGTAAATATTCAAGTGATGAAAACTTATCTGTCAGACGAGTTGGCGAGAATTCAGAGGAGAGTAATTCATATTTGAAGAAAACAAAACTCAATAATTGTGATAACGTGCAAGCTGTAATTGATACAGGGAGTTCGTGTTGTCTCTTAAAAATTCCAGTTGCTCAGAAATTTAAACTGAAACTTGAACCTGCTGTCAATAAAATAAACGGTTTTGGAAATCAAAAGATGCCTGCATTAACGTGTATTGGAAGAATTAAAGCCGGTATTGAAGTCGATAATGCAAAGGGCGAAAGTATGAGCATATACGTTGTTCCTGACGATGCGCAGTCAGTTGATCTTATCATCGGACGGACATAGCTTGATCTCTCTCATATCGCTTATACAAGAATAAGAAAAAGTGTTCACATTGGATACCGGGAAGATGAACTATTCAGAAAATTTCCGATTGATGAATAAGTAAATCCAGTCTGTCTTAAACGTTTTGAAACAGCTGAGTTAGAGAGTGAAAGTTTTCAGATTAAAGACTCTTCCCAGCAGAAGATTATGGGCAATTTGGCGAATGATCTTAAAATGGTAAAGAGTGAACTACGACTTCTACAAGGAGATATTCAGAACTTTAAGAGAGAGCGACATTCGTTGTTTTTTCAATTCCAAGACAAGAATAAGCATGTTGAGAACTTGAAAAGCAGCCGCGATTCTTTAGTTAAAATGAATTCATATTACGATAAAAAGAAGTCAGGTAAATTATCGTTTCACAAAGGAGAAATCGTGGCAGTTAGAAGAAATCCTAAGGCGACAGGTGAGTCAACAAAAACTCAACCACGATACCGAGGACCTATGTAGTGGCGTACCTGCATAAAATGGCGCCCAGGCCAAATACCGAAACCTTTGAAATACTGAATTTGACTTTTGAAATGTTTTCCTCATTTTCTTTTCGGAAACTTTATGCCGGAGAGTGCAAAAATTAAAAGTGCAAATAAACTTGAAAATTAACATATAAAACATTTTTGAGATGATAGAATTTACAATTTTTTGTAACGAAATTTCGCTTGGTGCATTCTAACTTTAATCCTTTAAATAAGGCTAAAATCAGAAAATCAAAGTTTTTTGTAAGACACTTTTCATATATGAGAAAAATATAAATAAAAGGTGCATTCCATTTATCTCGTATTTTAAAAATAATATAAAATGTGTAAAAATATCTTAATCAATAGAGGAAAAAAAACCAACACATCCTTAATCCTTAATAATATAATAAATGCGAAAGTGTGTCTGTCTGTCTATCTGTCTGTCTGTCTGTTTGTTAAGCTTTCACGACCAAACTACAAAGCCGATTTCGATGAAAATTGGCAGAGTTGTAGTTGAAACCCAAGAACGGACATAGGCTAGGTGAAATCACGTTAAATTAATTATTTTTGAGTACAGATTAAAAATAATTATCAAAGAAAGCCCATTGACTCCGCGATTCGCGATGAAGATTATTTTATTTTTCAATCAACTGTCACGTGATACTTCAGGAATGCGAAAACATGTGGAATAAATTATTTTTAAAATCAACTATCACGTAATCCTTTTTCCGCTGTAACTCCGGAACAAATTGTTTGACAAAAATTATTTTATACCATCTTAAAGTTAAAAATTTCACCTTTTCAATGATACTATTTTTATTTCTGTGACATTTTTCCTTCAATTTTTATTAAGTTTTTTAAATTTTACGTGCAGACGATTTTGAAATAACGCAAATTTATAGCTACTCAGTTGCTAGGAAACGGTTAGACTTTGAACTCATTTTTCTTTATTTCTGAAAATTTTGCTTATGTTTATAAATATCTATAAAATAAGGCAGAAATTACATGTATCTGTCTGTCTGTCTGTGGGTCACAAGAACTCTCCCTAAACGGTGAACGGTAGCGACATGAAATTTACACACGACATTCTAGAGCATATTTCTAGGTCTAAGGTGCTACTTTCAACTTTCAGAGTTAATTAGTTCTTAAGATATTTAATTAAATAACGAACATTAGCCGCTTTTAAGCCTAATGCTTAGACGTTTTCTGCCAATAACTTCTGAAATCTTTATTAGACAACAATTATTTTTATGCCATTTTAAAGACCAGAAAATGATCTTTTTAATGCTATTAATTCCATTGCGGTGAAATGTTTTCTCTGATTGTTATTAAGGTTTAAAAATATTTTTGTAACGTAATTTCTAACAAGACTTTTTATTCTTATAGAAATAAATTCAAGCCAAATTACTGTTTCGCGCGCGGGCTTTTGCCAGTGTTAAAGTTAATATAAGAAAATATTGCTTTCTTTGACCATAAACAACAAAGCAGAGTTTACACTTCCGGTTTCCTGTTGTGGTAGCATTTACAGATTTTAATACGATTGCACAGTGATCCAATGACGTTAGTGAATTATTTTGTTGATGTTTTGTTTAACTTTCACAGTGAGGTATTACAGAATATCCATCTATAGATACTGTAATGGACATTAACAAGGAACACCATATAGGGGAGAGTGGGGCACCTTGAACATAGGGGCACCTTGAACCATCAGCATTTATTCTTTCATTTTTATTTTCTCACACTAGATATTACCACAGTACTATCAACTTGAACTAAATAGATGATTCATGCAAAGCATTGTTTATTTCCCTTGCTTGCTGCCATTGTAGAAGGTTGTGTTTAAAATCCACATATGAGAGTAAAATTGTACAGGTAAAATAACAGTTTATTTTCACTTTGATGAATGTGCTTTTAATTAGTTTCTTTTACTGAACAGATTGTAATGTCCCAGATGATGATTTGTATCATGGTTTTAAATGTAAGTGTTGCACCATAACTGTGTGACAGAAAATATTTTAAAATGGCGGCGAATGGGGCACATTGAACCACGAAAAACGGGGCAGTTAGAACCTATGTTCAACCTGCCCCATTAGTAAAGTTATGTTTTGTTTAACGTATGGAAGAAAATAATATTTATTTATTTATTTGATTTATGAATTTTACATTTCAAGACAGACATATATATAGCCTATTTGATTTAAATATCAAATAAAAACAATAATAATGAATTGAAATATAAAGAAAATAAATTTTAAGTCAGTTTAATTTAGATAAATTTAAATTTTTAATTTAAATAACAAACCAAAAATAAAAAAATGCTCAAATAAATATGATGTTTACACAAAGTTTAAAAATATTATTAATTTTTCATTATTAAATGTGTAAGAGTAGGCTAATGTTTCAATTAGAATAAAAAAAATTAAACTATTTTTTCGTCATTAACTTTGCTTTTATTGATACAAGGGACTTTTATATTAATTATTCAAGAATAAATAAACTTTGGATTCTAAGCAGAAAACCCATTATTATGTTGGAAAAATAATTAATCTAATAAGAGAAGATGACGAAGTTGATACATATGAAGTTGATTTTTATAGACAATATAAACTGACTGGAAAATCTTTTAAACCAGACGTAGAAGATAAAAGTTACATAAGCAGAAATAACATTGTGATGTGCCTTCGGAAACCAACGACAACTGATTCCACTAAGAGGGTTCGATCAATGTTGCATTTCAGTGTTGACATTAATCATTACAATTGTCAGTAGATGTGTTTCTAAGTGTCCAGTGTTCAGTGAAAGTGTCTATTGTTAATCATAAGTGGTCAGTAAAAAGATATTTATCACTTTTGTTAGTTTATAGTGATATTTCACATGGGTTCAACCTGCCCCTCCTGGAGGTTCAAACTACCCCACCCAAAGGGGCACATTGAACCATTTCATAAAATGTTTAAAAAATTAGATTTCTCTATTTTCTTACTGCAGTAATTAATTGTAGTTCTAGTTTTCATTTACTGATATAATAAAGTTTGTTTTAGAACATAATTTTTTTCATATTTTACATTAGTTTTGAGTGCGCATGCAATAATATCTAAAACCTGTTCAAGGTGTCCCACTCTCCCCTACTGTAGAGCTCTTCAACATCTTAGAATTGTCAGGGCACCTTCCGACAAGCCGAGATTGAATGCCGGTGTGCCAGTACTACTAATACGTAACCTCTATATACCGAGACTGCGCAATGGCACACGGTCACAAATTACACACCTAGGTCCAAACGTCATGAAAGCTACTGTTATGACTGATATAAGGAGAAGAGAGAGTATTTTAATTCCATGCCTTCCGATAATACCGAAGGATTTATCATCTCAGTTCAGAAGGCAACAAATCCCTTCAAAAATATCATTTGCCGGGCTCAGGGCCAGATACTGAAAGTGGCAGGCGTACATTTGGAAAAACCATATTTTTCGCATGGGCAACTATATGTGGCGAGTTCACGTGTGTCCAGCCCACACAACCTCTACATCCGTGCAAATAACGTGGTATACAAAAGTATATTAGAATAGATAAACAATTTACATAACTATATCAGCATACATGTACAGTACACTCCTGTCAGCCCGCCCAATTAAGTATTATCACCGTCAGAACTTTTACTTTCCCCTTTCAAAATGCAACAAAACATTTACATTCGTGAATTTAAAAAAAGAATAATTCAAATTCTTCGCGCACGAAGTCGCGGGTAACAGCAAGTATACGAATAAAAATGAACAAATTATATAAATTACTTGTTTGCCCATAGACAGTATATAAAAACTTTAAACATTGAAGTAAATTTTTGCTAACACAGATAAAATCATACAAAGGCCTTAGAGACTAATAAAGTTAATAATATTCATAATATAATTAATCATATGCTTTCATCCATATCTTTAAATATATTAATCAAAATTTACAACTAGTTAGGTTTAATGATGTTTTATTTAGCACCTTATGACAAAATTAAAATTCATTGCATGAAATTAGGGGATAAGCTATTTCAGCGGAAAAACTGCTGATTCAAATATGAATTAAAATTATAACGTTATTAATTTAACTATGACATGTAAAATCGCACTTCCTTCTTATTTTAGTAGACATTATTTACGAGCATAAAAAACGATACATTATTTCTGAAAAATTTTGAAAGCTTTAGAGTATCCGAAATGTTATAAATTAACCTTTCTGGCTTTCATTGAAGCAAAAGTGTTTATAATTACAATATTTTAGTACTTAAATGTTTGTAAATGTACTTCAAATAAGGATTACAAACAAAAAATGACTAACAAATTTACATATTTAAAAAATTATTTTATGTTGACTATTGGTAATTTAATGATTTGATAGGCAAGGCAAATTTTATTGTGTTTTTTACAATAAAATTAATTAGTGACAATAGCGTAACTCAGCGAGGAAACAAAACGCTTCACATTACGGAAGGAATTGAATTTCTTCTCATTAATTATTCAAGGAACTGCTTTCATTTATCTTTATTTAAACGTCAATACGGACTGATAATTTTTACCAGGAATTGTAAAACTTGATGCGGTTTTTTCTCTCTCTCAGTACTTTTTATTTGTTTTCTTTTAACAGAACAACAGCATCTAGGTTTTGCGAAATAAAATTTAAAATAAACACAATCGCATTTTCCTCATACAAATTATGCAAATATTCAGTACTAAACACGATGTAAACATAGCGAGCTTATGTCTAAAGTTGATAGAGTACTCTTAAACTGCGGGAAAAATATAAAGGAATATTTTTCATTCTTCACTCTTTGCTGATTGAAAATATGAATGATACTTTTGAAAAATTTATCACCCATTTCCGAAGAAACTGATATCAGTCAGTATGAATCAGGCATAACGTGTGAAACCATAGAAACCCTGCTGAGATATCATAAAAGATAAAATAAAGTGAAATATAAAATTTAAAAAAAGTTCTATCTGCCCGGCATAAAAGTTCCATAACGCACTGGTTTACGTACAGGTCGTTTACGTCTCTGCATTTAAGGTTCATCATCAGAATTTTCACTAGAGTCATCATCGTCTTCATTCCAGCTTCTCCAGGCTTCTAACTGACTGATGTGAGCCGTTGTAGCATAAAGACGGCCATTACTAGATTCTAGTTGTGAGATTCTGTATGTGCCACTAGGAAGTATTTCTGTGACAACCATAGGTCTAGTGGCGTAACTAGGGTGGGGCATGTGGGGCGCATGCCCTGGGCGCAATTTCCAGGGGTCACAAAATTAAGCAATCAATTGGTTGTGTTTAAAAGAAAAGTAGGTTTTCTGAAACTCTTTTTCCCCAAGATTCTTAAAAATTGAAATGGTTTCAACAAAGTGTAGGAAAATCTTAACGGCACAGTCATTTTTAGAACCTCGAAACCTCAATCTGCGACAAAATAACCAATAATATTATGTTTCAAAGATTTACCGAACCAAACTTCCATCAATGAAATTAAAAACTTGTTTAAAAGGAAGGTCATTTTCAATTTGAGTCTCGGTGGGGTTGCGAGTATCGATCCGAAGAAAACTCTAACGCCCTGTCCAGCGTAGTTGAAGTCCAACACCTAACTCCTCTCAGACAACCGAAATACCCGTTTTATGTAACGATTAGGGTCCCCTCATTAGTAAGATGGCATTCCTTTCCACCACCTGCAAAAATTCATTGCATTTGTCGTTCCTCAGACGGTTGACGCTGGTCGAAGAATGTTGTATTAAATTCCACATGCAACCCTAAATCATCGATGCTATTTGGCGGTTTTGTTACAGCTCCTCCACCCTTGGTAACAAAGATTTTCCTGAGAATAAAGAGGAAAATTTTTCCTGGATACATGTAAACTTGACAGTGCTATACTAGAGGTAATTTTACTCTTAAAATATATATACAATTTAATTACCTGAAACACCTAAAAACACAATAAAACATAAAAACACAAAAACAATATTTACACGAGATGGCAGATTTTCTTCCAATTATTAGAAGAAAACGTTTTTTCTTCTTGTTCATAGCATGAATAATCAAACTTCGGTCAAAGTTCGCTGCGGCTTAAGCAATCGAATAAGGACATATATCTCTATTCCTAAATAATAACTCATTGCTATGGGTTATCTGAATTCCCAGTATTACTTTGTATGACACTCATATTTACCAAATTTTACAATATGAAATCAATAAAAATTTCAATGCAGATTAAGGTAAAATATAAGTAAGAAATAACATATTTCTCCAACTTTAACTCCGTAGCAAGAATACTAATTTTAATTACCAATACGGATATTCAATCCGCCAGTACCTTCAATAAATCGTACATAAGAAAATAATATTTCCTAATTATGTATTCCTGAAATTCCTGTTTGAAAACACATACTAAATTTTAGCCCAGAGATTCAATAATAATGCAAAATTTTTCCCGATTCAATTTACTGCAAATTTTAATCATAACATTATTAAATACCACAGATAAATAATCCTCCAGAAAATACAAGCGGAACTTAAGAATCTAATTTATCCAAATCTCCTCTAAATTAATAGGATTACTTCCCTCTCCTGGATCAAGCCAGTGCTCATATAGCAATCTCATATTTACTTCGAACATCAAGTAACCAGGAGGTCGTCCTCGTGTATCAAATGGTAAAAGGCCATAAATGTTAAACACAGGTGGGTCATGGTTTCCCCTTATTGCTTTCAATACTAAGCAGATTCCTTTTACTCAGTTTTCTTTCTTTCATGAGAACGAGTTAACATGCACTTGATATTGCAATGCAATTCGTGCCTATCCAATCTTTCTGATCCGATTTCAACACCCTGTTCATTTTGATCGGGTAGCATATTTGGAGAATAATCAACTTTATGATAAGTACTTGTTGTGGCATTTTCTAAATTTCCAAAATTACCCTGAATTTCAGTGCAATCAGTTTCGTTTAACTCATTGTCAATCCCAATCATTACAATTATTTTCTCCCCACTGGATACTCCTTTTTGATAGAAATCATTTTTAATCTCATCATTAATCTCACGTGGAATGTTTTCCACATTCAAAGTTTCTGAAATTTCCTTTATGAGTAATAGATTATTCGAATTCTCAGTTTGAATTTCTTTAACAGTTATGTCAGAATTTAAACCGTTATTAATCTCGCTTTTTCCCTCTCTCTCCTTTTCCCAACTTGACTTCAAACTAATTCAATTCTTTTGTTCGGACGTGACCGTTTCTCAACTGACCTTGAATAGACTATTGATGTCCCCCTCTGCCTACGGCAGTAAAAGGAGACATAATTCTTCTTCTATGAAAGAAGGAATATTTTCCTCGACCGGTTCCTGGAGAGGTGTTCTCATAACGGTGCCAGCCTCCGTTTCTTTTTTCAAATTCTGACCTGTCGTCACTAGACATTCGAATTTGGAGTTTTCCGTTGTTCCCCAATTAGTTTAGAACTCCTATTTACAAATAAATAAATGGCACTATCAAGGTGGGCGTCTAAAACAGCTGCTTTCGTGACTATCTTCCCAAATTCAGGACTTTGAAGTTCAATTTTTGAGAGGGGAAGACAAGTTAAATTCTTTTTAAGCGGTTGCTTAATCCAGACAGTCCCGCCCGTTAAAGCTTTGGGATTGATTTGATTTCGGCTCACTAAATCAATAAACGCGCCGGTGTCCCTTAATATTGATATCTCTGTCTGATTCACCAGAGACTTACTCATGTGCGGAACAAAAAGGGTTTCTGGTGAATCCGCCATTCCAACGTGATTTACAATTTCAATTGGCTGATATTTTTCAATTGTGGGCAATTGGGCCTTAAATGTTAGGTAGAGTGACAAATATAACACGCGACTGGTTTCCTACTTTCAAAATTCTCGTTTCGCCAATTTCCCTTTGGGGTGGAATTTTTTCAAAACGGAGGGCCAGTATTTCCTAGGGGTTTCCCTTTTCCGGCGAAACGGATCTAATTTTCTCCCTAGAGTTTCGTTCGGGAAGTTTGGAAAAATGTTGCTTACGTGTACTTCTAACGGATTCGTACTCATCTAATTTTCCGCCTAATTCCGAAGGGTCCTCTGAGAAGTGATCTTTTTCTTCAGGTGACACGCGCCGTTTAATTTGATCGGTGATCATAAGATTCTTCAAAGTTTTGAAGTCATTAACTTTGACGCCGTCTAGCCAACCTTCCAAATAACTCCTAAGTTCGAAAACTAATTATTTCCATAGCTCTCTTGACTTCCTCTGATGTTGCGAGAACTTAACTGTGGGATGCAGTTATATTATGAAAGAGGCGATATGAAGAATGGGCAATATATTAAATTGGAGCTAAATGATGAACACCAATATATAACACAATTTTTGCTTTCACTTAGATAATAACCTACCTTTTTTAGACCTTCTAGAAATATTTGGCAAATAGTGGTAGTATTGCTGAAATAAATACTACAGTAGCATAGTGACACTAATAGAGAGATTTAAGAGATCCTAATTTTTGAACAAAAATTTTTATTAACACATTTATACTTTAACCTGCCAACTATATATTAAAAAATATTCTAGAATATTGAACTAACAGAGATTGTTCTGATGCACACAACCAACACACAAAAACCAAACAAAACATACACATTAATACAAAAAAGCTGCAGACATTAAAATTGCAAAGGATACTAAGAAAATAAAAAAAATGAAAGAAAATAGAGATCTCTCAGTTGAAATTATATTTTGTCGTTGCATAAATGGGCAAACACTCATTTCACGAACAAAGACTTTTTGCAGCTGCTTTACTGGCCAGCTCTCGGTTTGACCAGACAAAATTTCGAACTATTTTTTGAAAATGCAGTATTTTACTGCCATTTAGTTCACTATTTTTTCAATGAACCTTTTTCAAAAATCGTTGTTGTAAATGCAGTAATTAACTGCCACTCCATTTAAGATCTGTTTTCAATGCACTTTCTTTCTGAACATTCAACACAACTTCTTTCGTCAGAGGCCCAGAACATCGGATCGTCGGTTAGCACCACACATTAGCATCCACACGTTTTTCCCAAAATACTATTTAGATGCTGATTTTTTTGGTCATCTTTCGCATTTTTCACATAATTCAGCTGAATTATTTTAGGCCTGTCAGCACGCCTGAGAGGACGAGAACTGAAAGAAAAAATCCAAGGGACTCGAAGCCTCCAGGGTGCGACAATTATGTTCAGTATTTTAAAGTAATATACCAGGGTTGCCAGATCAAAATGGCAAAATAAGGACAAACTTACTTCAAAATAAGGCCCATAAAGGCCAAATTCTGCTTACCTGATTGAAGCAAAGATTTTCGCTAAAATCATTACGTAAGGTCTTTTTTGCCATAAAAAAATTGCACTAAAATAACAAATATGCAATAAATAATAAAATAATTAACTGAAAGAAATTTTATATGGTTTTAAGCTGCTTTATTTAAAGAAATTAGGTAACACGAACATAGTAACTGAACTTCCAAGAAATATGAGTTTTATTTTTTCGTATTTAAATGATATAAATAAAAAATATTTGTGGAATTCATACTATATGACTTTAAAATTAATTGCTTACAAATGGCAATGATTACAAAATTTTAACTTTTTTGATTAATATGAATAAAAGCTATAGCAAATTCATTATAAATATAACTATGGAAACCACATTTGATTTAATTATGAAAGCTCCAAAATTCTAAACTAGTTAAGAAAATTTTAAATTATTATTGTCTATAAAAATTCCAAGGCATCTTCATCAGTAGTTGTTGAATTTTCATATATATTTGAATTGAATAATTCCAGCATCTTCTTAGTAGGCTCAAAGTTTCTGCAGTATATATTTCTGCTCTGAAATACCGAACGGATTCTCAAAATTGATTGCAGCTTATTTAGAGACATATTATTTCTTACTTTAGTTTTTATAAAATACAGATGAGAAAAAACCCTTTCAATTGCAGCATTGCTGAAAGGAAATAGAGGGCAATTGATTGCATATTCCTCCAAATCATGATATCGGTTATCTCCTGAAGAATGTTTATTTTTTTTATCCCTGTCCAAAAAGATACAGAGTCGTTTGAAGGAAACCCATCTTTGAAAATGTCTTCTTCCTTCCAAATATGCAACATTATTTTCCTGTAATGATTTTCGATGTTGTTTTTATTTCCCATAAGGTGTTGCAAGGGAGGTTCTGAGAACACCAAACGATCTGTTTGTGACAGAACTGTTTTAGGGGTCAACCAGCAGATTCGTTTAAAAGCAGATTTGTTATTTGGCAGTCGCATTTTAACTTCATCAAGTAGTTTCATTAGAAAATCATAACATCTTCATTTTAAATCCAAGGAAACTCTCAAACTATTTTCGTGACTTTCCTGGTATTTTTTCATTTCATTTGTGAAATGCGCTTCAAAATCTGCATCCTCCAAAGAAAGCATTTTCCCGTCCGAAGAGTACAATCTTCTCTTTAAAGATTCATAATGTAGATCTAATTCTTTCAAGAGTTCTTCGGGCTCTGCGTTTTACAACTGAAAAAAGGCATTTATCCTTCCGAATTCTTGAACAATTGGGCATAAAAAAACAAAATACAGTCGGTTGGCATCATCTTCTAACATTTCCGCTATAATTCGGGCTCGATACCTGGCCTTTTGGGACGCATATTTTTCACTAATAAAGATAAGGTCTTTAGCTCTAGCAAATTTATCAAAACTAGGGGGCTCTGCCCCCTGCTCGCTAAAGCTCGCCAACCCCCAGGAGGATTGCAGCGCAATCCTCCGGGGCTTGCTACGCAAACCCTGCTCGCTTCGATCGCTGCATAAAGACACTGGGTGTCCTAGCACAGTTGTTATAAAATCTTTATTTATATATATAACACCCCCGCTCGCTCCAGTCACCAACACCAAAGAATCACGTGATTCTTTCGGGATCACTATGTGAAAGCAGCTCGCTTCACACGCTTGCCGTGCAGTTATCCGTTTCTGCTAGTATTAGGAAATTATAAGTACATTAATTAATAAAAGTAAATTTAAATTATTTAAAATTGCACGAACTCCTAAAATTAATTTTTCATCAGTTTCTATAATTAAAGTCTTCTGGTAGCATAGATACATATGTAAATGTTAGAAAGAAATCTGAAAGGTAATATTTATAATACAAAGATGATTAAAAATCAATTATTTTCATCAATCAGAAATTTAAAACTTCTTTGCATACACTTTTGAGTATTTATTCAAAAGTTTAATTCAACATAACTTCATTCCACTAAAATTTAATGTTTAAAACTGATAAGATAGCCTTTTCAAAATCTTCAAAATAAATTTTTAAAAATTGCTTTTTCCACCAAAATTTCAAATATGCTTTCTATACAATGGAATGTAATTCAAAAAAACTTTCCCACATGTATACATGCTTATTCCAACAATTATTTAGTCAAGAAAAATACAGTGTTCTTCTCAGTGCAGTCATTTGTGCTTTAAATCTCAAAAAATTCTTGACCGTCTCTTGTCGTAGAAACATGTAAACCATCTTGCAACCTTTTAGCTAAAAAAAGACATTTTAAAGAAAATAGTGGCTTGAAACATACTCAAATTAACTATTCAAAATTAAATCCCGTAATAATTATTTAATTTTAGCTTTTTAAAACAGATAAGATAGCTTTTTTTCAAAATTTACAAAATTGTTGCTTTTTGAACCAAAATTTTAAATATGCACTCTTTTTTTATGAAATATTACACAGAAAAGCTTCCCCAACTGTATACATGCTTATTCCAACTATTATTTAGTCAAGAAAAATATAGTGTGTTTCTCAATGCAGTCATTTCTGTTTTGAATCTCAGAAAATTCTTGATCGTGTCTTGTCGTAGAAACATGTAAACCATCTTGTAACCTTTTAGATAAAAAAGGACAGTTAACGAAATAGTGGCTTGAAACATACTCAAATGTATGCAAATGTGAATTCCAGTTGTAATAAAATTCGGAAAGACTCCTCAAATTGTCGGCATCTCGCCTCATTCCACCGAAATAACAAACCACCGCGGCCATCGTATCGTGACGCTACAGCTTTATTATGCCTTAATTGCGGCAGCGGAAATGATCGAATGCCCAAACTAAACTGTACTGAAAATTAGTTATTGACTGTCTCAGCAGATTAGTGCCTGACTCGTTTTTCGAATGGCTTTTTCGAAGAGACGCACTTTTCCATCAGAAGAGCATCGAGTGACCTGACTCAGCAGAGAGTGCCTGGACCTGCTGTTGTGATCCTGTCGTACTGTACAGGAGACGAAATTTTTCCTTCACTGAAGAGCGTCATGGAATTGACTAGTGGAGTTCCGGAATAAAGTGGATTAGTATCCGGCTTGTTGTCTCAAAGAGACTGCACTTTTTCTTCATTAGAGCGTCGAGTGGAATTGTCTCATCAGACTTTTCATTTAGTTCGTCTTTTCAAGACCAAAATTCTTCAATAGGAAGAGCGTCGAGTGAATCGACTCATCAGACTTTCATTTAGAATCCTGTCGTCTTTTCAAAGAGACTAAAATTTCTTCTGTTAGAAGAACGTAGTGTGGCAGCTTTGCCAACTTTCGGAGCGCAGAAGCTAAAGACTTTTAGTAGAAATTTTTTCGCTACATGAACTGTCCAAGATCAGCCTTCATCAGTCGCAGTACTACGCCAATGGTAAGTTTGATTTTGTCTCTAGAGGCAATATTGCTAGGTAATATTGTGTAACATTTGATTTTAAAGTTAAGTTGAATATGTGTAATTTGATTTTTTCTGTATTTAAAGTTGCTCGAATATTTTGATTTAAAAGTTCGAATAGGTGCATAATTAATTTGATTTTTGCTAAAATTATTAAGTAATTTCTGTGACCGTGTAAATACCCTCAAAATTTAATGATTAAGAATTTTCTATAGTTGTCTAATCTGTGGAATATGTTTTGATAAATATTTCTATTAAAGTTCGTGAGGCTTGAGAATATCATATTATTGTTCTTAATACGAAATTATTACATAGTCAGGCGAAGTGTTGCCAAATTTTAATTGTTTAAATCTATGTAAATTTTGAATTAATATATTGAATTTGCTTCGAATTATAAGGATTGAATTTTACATTGAATTAGAAAGAATCTTAAAATTATCCGGTCGTATGCAAAATTGTAGAGTTTTAAAATGTTTGCAGAAAGGTAGTAAATTTTAAGTACAGTTTGGAATCTGCAAATTTAGCATTAGAAATTGTTAATAGCATCTACACTGTGTATCTTGCATTTGTAATTATAATTGTGAAACGGCATGAGTTTTCATACGGTGTTTTAGCTAAACACCGAAGAGTAGATTGAAGTTAGCCGAGGATGGGGATTGGAAAGCATTCTCACTGATAAAAATATAGACATTTGTAAAAAAGATTAAGAGTCCCCGACTTTTGAGGGAGGAGTTTACGAGGTTGATTGGAGGACATCGTGAGCAACGCGAAGCTGAAGCCGTTATTTAAAAAAACTCAACGTGAGGCCGAGGCTTTGAGACAGGAGCGAGAATTTCAGTTAGAAAAGATTAGACTGTCTAATGTCAGAAATTGATAGCGAAAATTGCACGATGAAAAGTGTTAATCTCGACATGAACTCAGAAACCTCATGCAGAAATACGATGCTCAGGTCGCAGATATCTGCTGTATCTAGCTATGGTTGAGCGCCAAGCTCGCAGAGACGCTGAAAGAATGGGTTTCGCAACTCGATGGCACTGTTGCTGCTGTGGACTTAGCGCAACACATAAAGGATCCTGGGAGGAGAATTGAAGGACTTTCATATAAAAAAAAGAAGTTTTATTAGAGCGTTTGATGAAACTGAAACCTTCCGTGTTATATTGCAAAATGCAACTACATTTTCGTCTTGCCATACTCCTTAAATAATTTGCATTTTCGCCACCAAAGCTTTCTAGGACAAACTTGAATTTCAACGGAATTTTCTTATAGTTTTATTAACATCCTCAATTTACTATTTTTCTTTTGGTAGCAATCAACTTAATTATTAGCCTTGCTTTAACTTTTTTATGTAATTTGTTTGATACTAATGTTAAATTGTAAATTAGTTTTATTTCACGGAACTATATTCGCCATTTTGAATCTATGGAAGCTTGTGTGTTAACTAACTTCAAGTGTCACCTGGCTGGAAGAGAAATTCCTTAGTCTAGTGTATATTGTAGGGGTTGCCAGATTGTTTTAAGGCTTTCGCCCTTGAATTTGGCCTTTTATTTCAAAGTTATAATAAAAACTTTAGTTTTAAATTTTACTCATTTTTTTTTACTTTATCCTCTCAGATATTATTCTTAAAAATTAATTTATATTTTTGTTAAGTTTGATATTGTATTATTAAAAAAGGATAATGACATTCCTCACTTAGAATACACATCTATCTCTTGACATTGGATTAGCTAGTACCAGTATAAATGATGAGAGAGCATTGGAAATGCATAAAAGGAAGGAGACGCTTGGGAGGGGGGAGCTTCAAAATTTCCTGACGCAAGCTATGCCCTGTGTTTGTCTATCTGCCTTCTCATTTCCGCTTTTTTTTAGATTATGACCATAATTTTATACAAAATATAGATCTAGAATAAGGGTGGGGGTATGTCGATTTTAAAATTTGATTGCTTGTTTTCAATAATCGAGACTTAGCCTTCTGGACATTGGGGAGATGCCACTTAGTGTAAAAGTGACGTTCCAACCCAACTGGGGTACCCAGCATAGATCCTTGTAGAGTGAAACTTACAGTCTGGTTCACAGTTCTTCTTTCAATCTGGATATTACTGTTTGAAACGCAATTGAGTAAAATCCGTATTTTTTCATCGATGCTAAAATTATTGTGCTGCTGATATGCCTAAGTGGAAAGAGAATTATGACGGAGAGGAAATATTTACCGAATGGGAAACAGAATTTCGCATTAAAAAAAAGATGTTAAGAAAGGTGCAGCGCAAATTATGCAGAAAACGCTACGTTGCAAAAACAAACTACACTTGCAAACACAGCAAAAAGCATTGATTATATCATTGAAGAAACCAATAGCTATAAAAGTGTCGCTTTTTTTTGAAGTAAACCCACCAGCGTGGATAAAGCCCTTAAGAGTTTCGAGCCGCAGTTAGCAGCTCGATAAGCGTTATTGCCCAATCTCTTCCAACGATCACATTGGAGCAGTCTATTCAATGCGTTCAAAAGGAAGCGTCTGGTGCTAAAAAATGCATCGGACGAAATATTCGTATTAATTGAAGGAAGTACCTCAGTGGCACTAAAAAAGAATTAAGAGAATGAATTTTGGAAGGAAATGAAATATCTATTTTAATGGACGAACAACAGATGATCTCTTTCAGAAAAGAAAGGTGCCTGGTGCATCAAATATTTCAGTGAGCACTATGTGTGGAAGACCAATTTTAGGATTGATTCTTTCACCCAACTGGTAAGCGTTGTTTAATTAAAATGCAAACTTTACTACACGAATTTAATCTTAAACTTAAAGAGGCATTGGCTGAAATGATGGCGAATACGGTTTGAACGAAGTAGTTAATGA
>BGPR01004697.1:0-13934 GCA_013235015.1 Araneus ventricosus | reverse complement strand
TTGCAATATACATTTTCTAGATTAGAATGCTTATATTTACAAATAATCAATAAAAATGGCCTCGAAGGAAGGAACTGTAACTGTGGTCGAGTAATTGGATGTAATTAGTTAACTTTCGCGAAACTAACCTGCATTATGCTGGAAAATTCAATAAAGTTCCGGAGTTCTATGTAAACTCCTACGAGATGAGCCCGAGGACCGGGTCTATCCGTAAATATACCAGAAATCGCAATCCCTGACGGGAGCACAGCGATTATCGATCCGAAGAAAACTGAACCGCCCTGTCCAGTGTTGCTGAAGTCCAACCACCAACTCCTCTCAGATAACCGAAATCTCCGTTTTATGTAACGATCAGGGTCCCCTAATTACTAAGATGGCATTCCTTTCCACCACCTGCAAAAATTCCCACCATTATTTCTCTCTCGTTAGCTCTCTTCCTACAAAGGCAAATGTTGCCCCTCGTCCATCAAATCCGCACTTCGTTACTCTGCATTGTGCAGTTCCCGTCACGTAGGCGACATTGTCAATCAACGCTTTTTTAAGAACCCTGTGGTCCCATCTTGTCTCCAGTCAAGTATTGGCGCCTCTGACCCTCCACGCTATGTTAGACCGCACCTTCACAGGGAAGCATTGTCATTCCTCAGACGGTTGACGCTGGTCGAAGAATGTTGTATTAAATTCCACCTGCAACCCTAAATCATCTTTGATATTAGGCGGTTTTGTTACCATATATATATATATATATGAATCAGCTTTATTTCGCTTCTGATGCTTTAACTTAAATCAGCACAGAATTAAAATTTTTTAGCCTCAAAAAAGATATTTTTCTTCAAATAAAACTTTCAAAGAAAATTATGAAAGCGCATAAATAAACAGATACATAAGAGTTGCAAAAATTAAACAAATATAATTATTCTAAAAATTAATTCTAAAAACAAATTAGATTTAATATTATTAATAAAGAGATTGTGGTGTAACATCTTAGCACTATGAAAATAAAAAAAGACAATAATATGAATAAATGAAAATCTTAAGCTGATTTCCTTTCAATGCTTTCACTTGAATCAAGAAGGAATAATTTTTTTTTCGGCCCTGCACCTTAGCCTACCTTATTTTCAGGTACGATGCGTTCGAATAAAACGTTATTTGTAGGTACTGTGCGATCGAATAGAACGTTATTTGCAGGTGTTGTGGATTTGAATAAAACGTTATTTGTATGCACTGCACGGGCAGATGAAACTTTACTTGCAAGTACAGTAGTAACGGATAAAATGTTATATTTACAAGTATTTTCCATTCTCTTAAGTCAGTGGCGCTATCTGCTTATTAATTTAACAAGAAATTGTTTTAAAAAATTGCATTTATAATAATGAATTCTAAATTATAAACTAAAATGTAGAAAATAATAAAAATAAAGAATTACTTTTTAGTACACTAATAAAGTGTTTTTGTGTGAAAACAGTTTTTATTCTTTTCTTAATTTAGAGCACTTGTAAATTGGATACATGGAATTTGAATTAGGATTTATTTTAAATTTATCGGATAATATACCATGTTTGGAAAAGGAATAAAAACTAATAAAAAATTTATTTTCCCATAAGTTTTAGGAAAATATTGTCTGAAACTTAAACTATCCAAAATATTAGGCATGCAGCAAAGAGGATGGAGAAAAAACGGATTTAGTAATATGTAAGAAAAATGTGCAAATATTTTTTCGGAAGTTTTTAATTTTCGAGTATTAAAAATAAATCCATTAAGGTGATACTAAAATGATGAGATAATGATTGGACGGTAATAAAGGCGAATGAAAACACTCGGAAAAAAAGTTTGTCACCCAGAACCGAACCCCGGAACATTTAATTGCAAACGCAATGCATTGACATCTGTACTATCGGAACGCACGGCTGGATGGTGAAACAGGGCTTTTTCTTATTTCAACTGTCATTTGTATCCTAGTTGGAAATTTCAAAGATTACTGAATTTTAGATTGAAGGGAAGGTTTGATAAAATTTATTTGCGAGTTTTTGATTCAATCTTTTTTTTTTCAGAAAAGCCCAAATCGCTGACTTAAACTATCTCAACTTTCACCTGAACGTTCTCTGACTCTCAAAAGCCATCTCCTTCATTTCTAACTGATTTCATTTAAATCATTCATCCAAAGTTTATTATATTGTAAGAAATATTGTGAACTCTACGTCGTAAACACATTTTTTGCGAGAAAAAGTTATTTTACACCGCACAGAATATAGTAACAGGAACATCATCCTAACATCCTATGAAATTATACCTAATATGACGGAGGCTTTCGGTTTTGTTTGGTAACAGACGTTGCCATCGACAAAAGAGAAATAAACCCGCTTTTTCCTCCACGTCCTTTTCATCCTGAGCGTTTCATATATAGAGATTTTAAATTAGAGTTGCATTTCGAACATTGACTGAACTGATATTCTGCGGAATTGCTAGGGACCGAAATTTGTATCTCTGTAAAGATGTATCAAATTACTAAAATGAAAATCTACACAAACGTTAAACACATACTTGCAAAGAGTGATCTGCTGTTGCAGTTTTAATTGGCAATATTCGATCATGGTCTCGTTGTGACATTCCTCGTATGTGTATTCCCATTTGTATTCCCAGTCCATAAGATCATTCAGGTGCACCATCTGGAAACGGAAATGCGCAGATAATGAAAGAAGATAATTGCTATAAATAACTGGAATTTGAATGGGATAACTGGAAGTTAGTGATCAATGTTTATGATTTTTTCTATAATCAATAATAACTCAAGTTGACGATAAGGAAAAAATTGCGCAATGTATCATTACGCACAATTAAGTAATCTTGACTGTATTCTTGCAGTATTTAATAGTAGTTTGATAGAGTTTAGATTTCTAGAAAAACTATCTATATTCTGTGTAATTAAACTCTGCCTTTACAATGAAATGTGTTTAATTTCATGGAGATTTCCTACAGACCTAAGACGCGTAAAAATAAATAATACTTCATTCATCTTTGATCTAGTCACTCATGGCCTTTCTACGTAGGCTATGACTGGCAAGAGTTGACTAGTAGATTTTCTATTTGAGTTGTTACTGTTTTGGAACTTATTTAGTTGTTTGCTGTAGTTTTTTTAAATGAACAAAAAAGATTATCTAAAGATTTTTCAGAGGTAGGCGATTGTCTCTTTGAATTATGCTTATTTTAGAGAAAATTTTCATAAAAATTTATTCCAGAACAGTTTGCAGACTCGACCTGTAATCTGAATATATACCGTATTTGTTATTTTTCAAAGAAAAGTGACTTCGTAAACTATAAAAGAGTATTTTTAGACATTTATAATGAAATTTATTTATTTAAAGGAAGGTTCTCCCTTTCATTGTAAATAATTCAATATGTATTATTTAAAATAAATGCAAAACAAAAGATAAAATTTCACATGAAAGCTATTCATGCTTTCCAATGCATAAAAAATGTATACAAAGTGTTGAATTTCGTGTTCCTTTAATTCTTTTTATTTGAAACGACTAGAAATACGGCTCTTAAATAGGCTAAATTCTAAATGGAACTATTGTAATTAGATAAGAATTTTATCACCAAAGATTATTCTAAATCGTTTGGTTAAAAATTTAACCACCAAACAAGCCTTAGGAGTCGCCAAAAAGGGTGATAACCGACAAATATGGCAGACTTTCCATAACATGAGGGTCTTATTTTAAGTAAACGTTGAGAAATACAGCAATA
The DNA here is from genome assembly GCA_013235015.1 of Araneus ventricosus. Lineage (NCBI taxonomy): Eukaryota > Metazoa > Arthropoda > Arachnida > Araneae > Araneidae > Araneus > Araneus ventricosus. The sequence continues at coordinate 10,193 of BGPR01004697.1, read as the reverse complement.
AGAACATCAAATTTAATATTTTCAAAGTGTTCTTAAGCCATAACATTAAAAAAATGCTATTTTAAACATTAATTAACATCTTTTAAAGCAAGTGTCGAAATTTTGAAGGTTATCATTGATGACGTATTACACCGGAAGTCGATCCGCATAAGGAAGTTCTACATTACCCAAAATAAGCAAAAAAGAAAACTCGCCCATAGAATGGACGAGTTCGATTTTTTCTTCTTTTTTTGCTTTTTTTTTGGTTTCACAGAACTTCCGTGGTATGGTGAGGGTTCACTTCCCTTTTCCAGTAACCCTGCAATGTAAGCGATCGCCAAATCCAATTGGATTCCATATTAAGCGCCGAGTTCGACTCGGTTCTTTATCTAAAGTGCCAGAAAGGGCGATAAAGAATAATTATGCCAACATTTCTACAAAATTAGGCTCTTATTTTAAGTAAATATTGAGAACTACAAAACTAGGAGCATAAAATTCAACATTTTCCAAGTATAATTAAGCCATAACATTAAAAAACTACACTTTAAACATTAATTAATATCTTAAAACAGAGTGTTGAAATTTGGAAGATTCCCATTGCCTTAAAATTATGACCAGACGTTGATGGGTAAGGCGGTAGTCCTACTTTAACGTTAATAAACAAAACAGAAAACTCGTCCATAGGTGAGCGATACACTTGACTTGACATAAATAAATAATTATTTTTGCATTTGTATGAAAATCTTCAAATTGATTTTAATATTATAAATAGCAAATAATATAGTTAATAGAAAGCAGAGTCATGGCACAAACTACAGAAAAATGAAAGTTTAATGAATCGTGCAAGTGCGTTACGTGCACGCTGTGAACAATCGTGAAATTTAAAAAAAGAAATTTTGGAAAAAGATTTTTATCTTCGTTAGAAAATTGGTCAATTTACTAAAAGTATAATTAGTGCTTCGATTAACTTCCAATTTCTTCTACATAAGAACTTCAGACGTTTTAAAAATGGATGAATCAGTTGCTGTATTTTTTAATCAAGTGGAGATGCCTGCTTCTAATCCAGTGGAGAGAAACGACACACAAGATGGGCTGGCTTCTGAACGAGCTAATATAAAACCAGAAGCAGCAAAGAAAGTTGCGACTGCTGAAAAAGTTCGCGGACAGAAAAGCGTAAAGGAAGCTACTAAATCTGTGAAGAAGGTGTACAACTCTTTGACTACTAAACGCACTATCGACAAAACTACAAAGCCATCAGTGAGTGGTGCCAAAAAAGTTACCAAAACTAAGACCAGCAGCGATAAAAGCCCGATTATAAAGAAAGCAGCTGCAAGTAAAAACAAGAAACCAAAGAAGTCTACAAAGGAAGATGATGTGAAGAAGCCAAGTTCAAGGCCATCTGCAAAACCCAGTAAAAAATAGCAGCGATTCCATGGCTTGTTGTTAAGGTTTAAAAGTTACTAAATTCCTTAGAAAGACTCCGTTATTACACCATAATCAAAATTTTACGTATGCGATGAACTAGCAAAATAATTTGAAGTTATGCTAAAATTAATCATTTTGTTCCATTAAAATGTGTTTTTTATGAGTACGTTTTCTCTTTTTCTGAATTATAGGTAATCAAATATAAATTTATAGTATTAATTAATGAAAGAGGCACCAAAGTGAGAAATCCTTGGCGACTCTGCCTTGAATTCCTTCTTTGGAATCTTCATTTGGTTGTTTTTGGTGGCCATTAGAAAAAAAATATCCAAAAAAATTGAAACACAACGGTTCCAAAATCACTTAAATGTAATTCCTAAATTTATCTTTCATCACGCGCTATTTATAGTAAAAAAATGTTTCTTATTTAATTCGTCGTGTTAAAAAATGCTTGCTGAAATTATAGTAAGTTAGTTTAGAAAGGTATTTTTTCAGAGAAAACTTAGAAAAATTTCCGAATGGATAGCTTGCGTGTGGAATAAACACCAAGTTTCAGAGTTTGTACTGAAATTTTAATTGCTTGTTTAAAATAAATGTAAAAAAAGAGATAAAATTTCATATGGGTGCTATTCAATATTCATGCTTTCCAATGCATAAAAAATGAACTATTGTTATACTTTTCCAAAAATTAATTTTATAATTTTATTGGATATGTATGTCATTATTTGTGAAATTAAAATAAATTCGGAACGCGAACTGCGCGACCACATTATTACCTTAATCTTTGAAAACGCATAGTCCACGACTCCATCTGTGCAGTTCATAACTAAACCAGAATAAACTTTAGGTTAATGTAGTGATACAAAGTTTAGTTATAGTATTATTGCATTATAATTGTATACTACAAATGCGGTGAAAAATCCTTAAAACAGCGCTGTATTAAATAGGTGCTATAAATTCCATTTGGGTTTCTTTTTTTTTTTGTTATTCTCAGTAGCCTTCCATGTTCAGCATCACTTTCCAAAATTGAACGTATCGTGAATAAGGTGCAATATTATAATATTGTACAATATTGCGATGTTATTGGGAATAAAACAGGGAAACAGCTAAAAGACGATGAAACGAATTTTTGTTGAGTTTTAGTTGTAGATCGTCCTTTCCGTACCTCCTTTTTGAAAGGCTGACTAACATTTATTGCGAATTTCTGAATTTTGTCCCTGTAATTATTGCTTGGTACGTTTCATATATTCATTGCACGAATGATTTTCTGCACTAGTGTTTGTGTATTTATTGTTCTATGTGCAGATTTTTCTTTGAAAGCTTCAAATTGCTATTATAAGTTTAAAATTAAATAGGATAATAAAAATATTTATAAATATGCTATGAGTTTAGAGATATAAAAGAGATTGTTTTCTTTTCAAAAGCATATAGAAATCATCATTCATTATTTAAAAAAAACAGAACTAAATTATCTACTTGCGCTTTTAATTTTGAGTCTCAAAATTATGTAAATATCCTATTTCGAGATGCATAAAAATGTAAATCTAATTAGATGCATTTAGAGTCACTCAATTCTAAAAACATAATAAGCTTCCAGAATATATGGGCCTATTCAGTTTAGAGAAAAATAAATTTCAATTTCAAACTAGTACAAACTAGCTCGGATCTGGGTCGGAGTCGGATGAACTGGTTGCGTCGCATGTGTGTTTTATGAGGTTCTTATTTTCAGTGAGGAAAGATATGAGTTTATCCATATTTATTCTTGGTAGTTTATTTGAAAGAACGCTTTTCCACAAAAGTTGAGTATTTTCTGCACTTAGTTTTGTAAAATGACAAGATAACATCATGTGACAAGAAATTGCGTAGTGTAGAGGGTAATAAAGATCAAAAGTGTAATCAAAATTATTTTGTAAATGGTAAAACATAAAATATGCATTAATATTGATTACTATTTAAAATATTTAAACATTTATTTTCGAAGGAATTTATATCTGTATCATTAAAGTAATGAATTATATCTTAAACGCATTTAATTTATTGAATATATTTCAAAGTGTATATCTTCTTTTCTGAGTTCATTAAATATTCATTTATAACTAGTTCGAATCCAACTGATGACTTTTGTATTATTTGGACATTGAAGATATCTCGTACATTTTATGTTAACTCTCTGAAATATGCAAATTATTCTTATGTAAATTTATGTTCTTGAATATGTTCTATTGGACTATTCACATTTCTTAAAATGTATATAAAGAACTGCTGTCAAGCTGACGGCAGTTCAGTTATCTGAACGCTTGCTGTGTTCTAAATAAAAGCCCGTCTCTTCTAAATCGTCATCATTTCTAAAAAATCTACGTGACATAGTTTGGTGGAGGCGCCGGGTACCATCCATACACTCTGGAAGAAGAAATCCGACGAAGTCGCCGTCTTCAACAGCTCCCTCCAGAATACGGGCCTTACGACGAATCTGCTAAGAAGACCAAAAACATGCCAGACGACACGGAGGTGAAAGAGGTGAAAACCCAACCAGTCGTCTTTACTCCCGCCTTGTTTTGGGAACCCAGAAAGCCAACAATCTTCAAAGGCGAACCCGGTCAGGACCCAACGAAGTGGCTACAAGAGTACCTCAGAGTATCAAAATTTAGCCAATGGGATGATACTCTAGCTCTTGCGAATGCGTACTTTTTCTGGATAAAACAGCAAAGAAGTGGTTTAATTATAATAGCAAACGGAGCTGAGGAAAGTTTTTGGAGACACTTGAAGGGGATAGAGGATACCTCAAAAATACCTCAATTCATTAATGACTCAGATCAGTAAAGTTGCTAAGTGATATTCCAGGCAAGAAATTTATGAACAAGAGTTTATTTCACAGTGCAAACATGAAATTGTCGTTTAGAACATTAAAAAAATATTTAAATCAAAATGGATCTGCAGATAGACACATCTCGTATCAAGAAAGTTACCGTACACAAATATACTTGAGCGAGAAGAGGAACTCATTCAGTGAGAAGCCAAAAGGACCATCGGTACATTTAGATTCGAGTAGCTGATGATTAACAAGCCGCGTGCAACTTCAGATGAAGGAAATCAGTTGAAAAGGCTCCAACTCCGCTCAGGCAAGACGGCTGTCATCAGTACTACCACAGAGGCTTGCACATCACCGATGTGGGGTGGCTTTACTCTGCTGGAATTCTCGGTCTGGGTCTTGGTCTGGTCTGGCGGAAATGAAGAAGGCACTCCTATATATATTTGGATGGATAGTGCGCGCGCAGAGTTCACCTTTTTAGCACCCTGCATGTAAGAATAAAAATTCCATCTGCCGCCTCATGGCAAAGTGAGAGGTGAAAAATGTAAGGGTTCGAGAGGCCGCCACACACTCCCCCCGGAGTTTGAAAGTTATATAGCTTGAAAACGAATGACCCGTCTTGAAGTACGACCAGATCGAGTAATAAAATCTTTGTCAGGAGCATCTGGAGTAACTCCTAAATGGATGTCTCGTGGCTCTTGACAAAAGAAGGCGGGTTTGAGTCGATCCATGCTGACTGTTGTTGGCTTACCATTCAGGTCAAGTTCAAAACACTTGTCAGTTCGTTTGAAAACTTGATGCGGGCCAGAATATGGTTGCTGCAATGGTCGTCGAACCTCGTCTACTCGCACAAAAACGTGCGAACATTTCAACAATTCCGGGTGAACAAAACTGGAATGGTTTGTGGCTGGTACAGATCGAATGTGTTGCATTGTGCGCCTGAACTCCGCCAGAAACTCAGTTTGAGTTTGGGTAGTATTCTGAAATTGTCTAAAAAAACTCTCCCGGCAGTCTAAGCGATGTCCCATATACTAATTCAACGGAGGACGCGCCTATATCTAATTTAATACCGGAACCAATACCTAATAGTACCAAAGGTAACGCGCCAACCCAGTCTGCTGTACTATGGGCCATTAAAGTTGCCTTTATTTGCCGGTGTACTCTTTCTATCATGCCATTAGCTTTTGGGTTGTATGCTGTACTACGGTTTTTGTATGAACCGAGCAAATTAGCAAGATTGTGGAATAAATTGCTCTGAAAGTTTGTACCTCGGTCTGTAATAATGACCTCAGGCACGCCAAAGCGAGAAACCCATTCCTGTAGGAAAGCCTGTGTTATGGTCGTCGCTGCTTGATCAACCATGGGAACAGCTTCAACCCATCTGGTGAACCTATCAATGCATGTTGGAAGATACCTATTATTCCTAGACGGAGGCAATGGACCAACTACGTCAATATTCACGTGAGTGAATCGTGTATCAATTAGTTTAAATGATCCTAAAGGGGTTTTAGTGTGCTTAAAAACTTTAGATTTTTGACAATCTAAACAAGCCCTGCACCATTCCGTTGTGTCCCGAGCCATATTTTTCCATACATATCGGTATCGCAACAACCGCAATGTGGCCTTTGTACCAGGATTCGATAGGGAATGAATGGAATCGAATACACGTTTCCTAAATTCCAGTGGTACATATGGACGAATCCTATTAGTAGAAGTGTCACAGTAAAGTGCACATTCGTTATCAATAGGAAGAAGCTGTAATTTTAAACCAGTGTTGGATTTAAGTAAGGTCTGTAACTCCTCATCTGTCGTTTGTGCCAACGCCATTTGCTGGAAGTCTACACCAGGATTACTGTTCTCCGAAATACGAGAAAGAGGATCCGCAACGACATTAGTGTCGCCTACTACATGATGTATTGTGGTGGTGAATTGACTAATCTATTCAGAATGACGTTGTTGGCGAGGGGAATGCTTGTCACCGGACTTGTGATACAGATAAACAAGAGGTTTGTGATCGGTGAACTCGCGACCCTCCAACATGTGTCTGAAATGTCGTATCGCCGAATAAATAGCCAAAATTCTCTATCAAATGTGCTATAATTCTTTTCCGAATCGCTCAATTTTCGAGAAAAAAATGCTAAAGGCACCGACTGCCGACCTGAATTTTGTTGTAGCACGGCACCGATAGCTATATCTGATGCATCTGTATACAAGGATAGGCTAGCTGAAGGATCATAAAATGCCAACAAAGCAGCATTAGATAAAGCCTGTTTACAATCGTCAAATGTCTGGAGGGTACTTTCATTCCACTCTATCCTCGATTTATCTTTACGCTTTTTAGATTTAACGAGGTCAAATAAAGGAGCTTGCACTGCAGAGGCATTCTTAATAAACCGGTGATAAAAATTGACAATTGCCAGAAACCTGCGCAATTTATCCAAGGTGTCCGGTAATGGGTAATTTAGTATAGTCTCCACCTTTTAAGGTAAAGGTTTCAAACCTGCAGCAGAGATATGAAATCCTAAATACGAGAGCTGAGTTTGCCCATAAACGCACTTGTCCGGATTGATAATTATTTCGTTTTTGCTTAGACACTGAAACAATCTTTCTAAATCTCTCCTGTGAGAGTCCTCGTCGGGAGAAGCCACTAAAATATCGTCTAAATATGCGTAGCAGAAATCCAAATCACGAATGACACTATGCGAGTAACGCTGAAAGGTTTGTGCAGCGTTCCGAAGACCGAAACACATATTTGTATTCATACAACCCTAACGGAGTTATTACAGCAGTTTTTGGGACGTCTGCAGGGAAAATGGGTATCTGATGGTAAGCCTTGACCAAGTCTATTTTAGAGAAAACCGATTTACCATTCAAGAAATGAGTGAAGTCATGGATATGCGGTATCGGATAACGATCAGGTAAGGTAACCGCTTTCAACCGGCGATAGTCACCACATATCCGCCATGTTCCATCCTTTTTCGGCACAAAATGCACTGGTCTACTCCACTGACTTTTTGACGGACAATAATTTCTGCTCTAAGTAAATTATCGAATTCAGTCTTCAAGACTGAGTTTCTCTGGTGACAAACGCCTGACTTTAGAATGCACGGGCTGTCCACGAGTTTCAATGTAATGAAAGACTTCCTTCCGAGCAATGGTAAGCGATAAGCTTTTATCAAACGGTTCAGGAAACCTCAAGGAAATTTCAAAATAAGGTAAATTTGAATGCACTGGGGTTATGAAAGTTTGTCCTCGTGAAAGAGTACCCACAGCTTGAAGTGATGTTAAGCAATCCGTAAGCAATTTCTTTTTAAAGTCGAAAATTAATGCATATTTGGTTAGAAAGTCCATACCTAATATTGGTTGAGACACGTCAGCAATTATAAAAGCAAATGGAAAAATGCTTCGCAAGCCTATATCAATATTAAGGTGTTCTACTCCATACGTACGTGTTCTAGTACTATTGGCAGCAGACAGCATAAAATTAGAGCTGCGCCTTCCGCGATAAATTTTAGCTCGAACGCAACTAACGGAAGCTCCACTGTCCACTAAAAATCTTAAACCTGACTTGCGATCCATTATGAAAAGACGGTCAACCTTTTGTAAATCACCCGTAACCGTCATTACCGATGATTGCTTGAGTTTCCCGAAAAATTACAAGGGGCAACATACTTGCTAGCGCGATCACCAAAACGCCAGTGATACCAACAATTCCTAGGCTTGTGCCGCTCAACTGGTGTCCGCGTACGCGATGCTGATCGACTGCGAGGTTTCTTTGGGTATGACATTTCTCTACGGCTGAGAGAAAGTCGTTGTACTTCCTCACGCAATTGTTGTATCTCATTTCGCAATTCAGTTACCGATTCTAGAGGCGGTAATGAAACTGCGTTTGCCTCTGAGAAACCCGACACCTCATGCACTTTGTCAGCGATTGATGCCAGATCAGGCAATTCGTCTTTGCATGCTGATAGAATTTGTTGCATTTGAGTAAGCAACCGTTGTAACCACAAAGTCCTAAGTAATTCAGCACTTATTTTGCCGCCAGCCAAGCTTTTCATTTAAGATAAAAGTTGAGATGGTCTAAGGTCTCCCAAATGTAAATCCTGCAATAATTGTCTTAGTCGCGTATTTTCGGATTGCGAGAAAAGAGAAATAATCCGTTCCTTAAGTGTGGTATAAGCATTAACTCTAGGAGGTGCTAAAACAATATCCCTAGCTTGAGAAAGTATTCTAGAGTCTAACACCGAAACCAGCGCATGATATTTAGTAGAATCTTCGGAAATACCGGCTCCTGAAAATTGAGATTCTATGTGAACAAACCATATCTCGGGATCGTGTTCCCAAAATGGAGGTGGGCGGAACGCCACTCTGGAAATTTCGAAGTCGGTTTTAATTTCTTTATCTATTTTATGAACAACCAATATAAAACCGATCCGTTCACGTAATATGCAAGAAAAAATGTAACCTAACACACGAGAAGTTACTAGGGAAAAATCGCCAGACTGCCGCGAAAGTAATTTACCCAATAAATCAAGTACGCACCGATTACGCGAGAAAAACCTGGAGCAACACTGATGATTCTGAGTCCGGGTCACCAAATATGAAGGGGATAGAGAATACCTCAAAAATACCTCACTTCATTAATGACTCAGATCAGTAAAGTTGCTTAGTGATATTCCAGGCAAGAGATTTATAAACAAGAATTTATTTCACAGTGCAAACATGAAATTGTCGTCAAAAACATTAAAAAATATTTAAATCAAAATGGATCTGAAGATAGACACATCTCGTATCAAGAAAGTTACTGTAGACAAATATACTTGAGCGAGCAGAGGAACTCTTTCAGCGAGAAGGACCATTGGTACATTTAGATTCGAGTAGCTGATGATTAACAAGCCGCGTGCAACTTCAGATGAAGGAAATCAGTTGAAAAGGCTTCAACTCCGTCCAGGCAAGACGGCTGTCATCAGTACTACCACAGAGACTTGTACATCACCGATGCGGGGTAGCTTTACGCTGCTGGCATTCTCGATCTTGGTCTGGTCTGGCGGAAATGAAGAAGGCACTCCTATATATATTTGGATGAGTAGTGCGCGCGCAGAGTTGCACCTTTTTAGCATCCTGCATGTAAGAATAAAAATTCCACCTGCCGCCTCATGGCAAAGTGAGAGGTGAAAAGTGTAAAGGTTCGAGAGGCCGCCACACACTCAACTGTATGTTAGGCGAGCCAAGGATATCCTTAAATGCCGTGCCCAAAAGTCGGGCGAATCCACCCAATCCTATATTCAAGACGTATTAGGACTTTGCCACCAGATAGACTCGAACATGCCAGAGGATGATAAAGTATCTCACTTAATGAAGGGAATCGCAGAGGATGTGTATCAGGCGTTATTAACGAAGGAAATAAGAACCACTGCTGATTTTATTAAATGGTGCCAGCATATTGAAGCGATGCAGCAAAGACGAATTGGACATACCAAGTTTACTCGACTGCCTAATGTTGTTCCGATAGCCTCTATCGATACAGAGAATGATTTAACATCATTAATCCGTAAAATAGTTCGAGATGAAATCCAAAAATTGACTGTGCCGCAAGCGATGGAGCCTCAAATGGGCATTCAATCAATTGAAACTATTGTTCGAGAATAGGTCGGAAGATCTCTCAATCCCATAACCAGTAAGCGGGCTAGAACAGCTTATTCCAGACCTCAACGCCGTATCCAGCCAATGACGGAGCCAACACTAGAACAGTCTCCCAAAAAGACCGACTTGTGGCGTACCACTGACAATCGTCCCGTCTTTCATTGTGGACGTCCCGGACACGTTGTACGCTACTGCCGAGACCGCAGAGCTGTTTTGAACACTTATCGTCGAAATCAAAGGCGAGACTCTAACTCATATTTTAATGACGCCCGCACCGCCGAGGAGACCAGCCGACAAACCACCAGATCCCCATCGCCGCATCCAAATAGAGGACGTTCGC